>JAEIFU010002969.1:0-34987 GCA_018904235.1 Lordiphosa stackelbergi
AAGTCAATTCGAATTTTTAAAATCCGAATTCAAGAACAAAGTTATTATCTACGTCCTCTAAAGTCCTCTGAAGAAGAAGAAGAATACGGCCATATCTGCAGTTGTCATAGAAGTTGAAGACTCCAGATCAGAGATGACACTAGCCTAGTCTCCTTGTACAGACATATGCTTGTTACCTACTTTACTTACCTGCAATATTTTCAAATGGTTTATTACTTACCTGGCTAAGGAATACCCAGAATTATTTTCCCTTTGCTTACCTTCCTGCGGAATAGCCAGAATAATTTGCCAAATGGCTTATGTCATTGGAATATCCAAAATAATTTTCCCTTTGCCAGCTTTAAACCAACTTCAAGTTGGCCAACCCTTGCCTGAAGCAACTCAACCACCCCCTAATTGATTTGGTCAACAGCTGCAGGTATAGAAAATTTCTTATACATAAGCCTGTAAAATAATTAACAACTGAGGCCAAGGCACGTGTTCATCTGCTGGCAGGTAAAACATACAACTTTAATTTTGTTTAAAGGTGGGACAAATAAAGACAAATTAAATCAAAATGCGTCTGGTACAGGTAAAAAAGGATTATATAGTTTATTAAAAATTATTTCTACAGCTAATATAAGCTAAGTCTGAGGCCGATTGCCGGCATTACGGTAGGTCCACTCAGGCCGGTCCCCAGGAGATGACTTCGTAGCCAATATTCTTCAAACTCTGCGCATCAATGGCATGGTCAGCCAATGTTTTGATAACATTCTTTACCCTTTGAGTGGTCTGAAATGGTTTATGTTAAATAAGCATACTTTCTGCTAGGCCAACATTTGCTTTCACTTACCATGGCCGACTCTACCAGTTGCTTAAAATCTGGACTACGCAAGGCGGCATAGAACTGGGCAAAGATGGGACTATGTAGCCGTTTGTCATTTATCAAATCCACAAAACGTTGTCGCGGCAAATGTGTCAATAGTTCCTGCACAAAACTGACAAAGGTGCTTAGATCATTGACTTGCGGCTCTAGCAATACCACCACAATAACCTCATCTCTGGGCTTTGCTGATAAAGCTTCGCTATTGTAAAGCACCGCCTGGGCCTGACGCAGATAGCGACGACGATGCTGACGTTGTCGCCGTTTGTTTGTATCATTCAAATGCACAAAGTTTATTATTTCAATCACTTCGGGAATTTGCTCGGTTTGCTGCTGCAGCTGCTTGAAATCGGAACTGCGCAAAAATTTGATGGCCTTGCGGAAACCCGAGTCCAAAAGCATATGCTCCGCCACCACCTCGTCAACCGTCACAGCGGGTATCAGTTGAATAAATTCGCGTAAATCGCTTATCAAGTCGGGTGAGTATTTAAGCGACTCCAACGACTCGAAGCTGGTCAACAAAATAAAGACGAGAGCTAAGGGTCTGTACATGCTGGCGTTTAATGAGGTACTGATCGGTCGTCGGCATTATTAGCAGCAGCTCGCTCGCTCTCCATCTATATAACCCGCCCGCCCAAAAGTATGCCACACTTTGCTTTACTTATTAAAGAATCTTATCACATTTATTTACTGCATTTTTCTTTATCATTTTTATATATATATAATATATTTTACAGCTAATTTGTTAATGAAATATTTTGTTAGTTTTACTTTTAGCTCGTGTTTCTTCGTTCGGGATTTCTGTGGCTGCTTTTCCAAATTTTTGATGATGACAGAAAACTGTTTTTTGTAAGCGCAAACTTTGCTTATTGTTTGAATACTTTGTAAAAGTTTACTTTAGTTACTCGTATCTAGGCGATTATTTAAATTTTTACAACGTAGAGATATTTGTTTTTGTTTTTGTTTGTGGGTTAGCAATTTGATTTACGATTCATATTTTATTTATTTACTCAACATCATGTGATTGTCATACAAAACATTTCACATAATCCTTTAAATATTTACAATAAACTGAGAACCAAAGTGGTCTAGGCAGAAGCGAACGCAAATGTTGTTAAGTTTAGAAGCTCAGAGCATTAGTAGCTGACAAAATTCATTATACTTTAGTTCATTTACAATGCTAGAGATTGGTGGAGGGGGGGAGGGAGGAGGGAACATTAAAAATTTAGAAAAATATCATGTGGTTGTGGTTGTTGTTGTTGTTGTTACTGTTCTGAGAAGCGTTTAGTTTTTCCATTTGATATTTGCAATTGCATATTTAGTTTGAGTTTAGTTTTTTTTTTGCGGGGGAATTTTGTCTTAAGATTACTAAAAAATGTATTTGCCACACCAACTTACCTAAGTCTAGTTAATTATGAGCATGTTGGTCTCAATGCAGTAACATTATGTATGTAATTATGTATATATATATATGTGTATATTGCTTATCGTAACATCAGGGCAACGCACCATCTATACAAGAGCGACGTCCGAAACGCCGAGTGCGCTTCGTATTTGCCATAAAAGAACAATACAAAAGCTAAATCAATTCAATAGTATTTTCAAGACAAAACTTACAGACTAAGGCGTTTTTCATTTTTATGCTATGTACAATTGTGGTCTTACGGTTAAAGTCTCCTCCAATGGCCTTGGATTCTGCTGTGCGTCAAGTGAGCTCTGTTTTTATTTTTGTTTATATTTAGGAGGAATTGTTCATTTACACTGATGAGCCAAGGTGAGAAAATGAAATGAAAATGAAAGACAAAAGAGAAGCCCAAGCTAACTTTGTGTAGTTTAAGAACGCTAGCGCTAAAATCAAAAACTTTTTCTTAATAAAATCCATTTCCAACCGATTGCCAACCGATTTCAAACAAATTTCACGAATCGGTTTGAAAACATATAAAATGAAAAATCACCGAGTTTAAGAATGATAAAATTTTAAACAAAAAAACTTTTTTCCCTAAGAACCATTTCATATTTTCACAAAATCAGTTTAAAAGCATTTAATATTAATAATCACCGAGTTTGAGAACGATATACTTGAAAACAACAAAGTTTTTCTCACTAACATCCATTTTTCCACCTATCAGTCCCATGAAAACCATAAGATATAGTCACCCGATTTCGATCAAATTTCGCAAATCTGTTTGAAAGCGTATAATATTAATAATGGCTGAGTTTAAGAATGCTAACATTGAATTAAAAAAAGTTTTTCTCACTAAACCCCTTTCCAATAATCTAGTCATCCGATTCCCGACAAATTTTCTATTTGATCGGTTTATTCGGCCCTATGTCAGCCATAATACCGCGTTTGAAGCGTCAGTCACAATTTTGACAATACACGACGAGCGTCTGAAATAGTTGAAATTACTTCAAAGAAAGTCTAAACACGGCTTTTAAAAAATTTCACATTTCATTTCACAATTTCAGGAGATTCAAAAGTGCCTCTTCATGACGAAAAGTCACAGTTTGTGCGGGTTATGCGAAACGGTCATTGGGCCGTTTTTTCTTCCAAATGAAAATGGCTGTGTTACCATCAACCGCGTTATCGCGACATGATGACCAATTTTGTGATGCCAATTATTCGTCGAAAGCGTATGAGAGTTCTGGTTTCAACAAGACGGCGCTCCCCCGCACACAGTCTAACAATCGATTTTCTGAAGAATTGTTTCCGGGCGTTGATGTCGAAAAGGTGATTTGACTCACCGGTTCGTTACGCCGTACTCTTCTTTGGATATTTGAAGTCAAAGGTTTACGTTAACAAGCGGACCGTAGAAAGCTCAGGACAACATTCTAAAATAGCCGCTATTCCGGCCGTGGAATCGATGAAAAGCTGCAAAGGCAATACGCCATCAACGCCAGCGCCATTGAGATATCATATTCAAAAATTGATGTAAACAAATCTACTTGGAAAATTAAATGATTAAGATTCCAACCGAAATTTTTATTTTTTCTTTGATTTTTAAAAAATGGTCGTATGGGCAACGTATATTAAACTAGCTGAACCCGCCGCGACTTCGTCCGCGTCCAAGACTGGATTGTTGTTGGATATTAATATGATTTGGCTTCATTATATCTTGCAGACAGTTTCGAGTTCACAGCTGACAAATTTCCTTCCTGTCAAGGGAATGCTGAAAATATCACTACATAGTGAATTTCGGGTCTAGCAATATTTCCGTCCCGCGCACATTTCTAGTAAGTAAATGAGGATTGTGCACTTCACCGCAACATCAGCATTCCCGAAATATAAAGAGGCAGTATTTTTTGATAAAACTTCGACATCCATAAAAAGTAGCGGTCCAAATAAATTGTTGGAAACTTCAAATATGACTCTCGTTGAACCAATAAATACGAACTAAAGATTCATTGTCATTGAACTACCGGTTCGAGCGATGTAATTTGAAATACTGGCAAAAAGAAACTTTATTGAATTCGTTTGGATAAACTCAATTTTGAAATAGCAAAATATTTAACTAATTTTGAACAAAGTTTGAAATATGATTTCTAAAATATAATCTAAAATATATCTCGTTAAACCAATAATTACGAAATAAATATTAAAACAAATTGAAATCATGGCAGCCATTCTTCAATTATAATTCAATTCAAATTGACTTTCCCCCTTTTTTATCACCCCTTCCTTTACAGCTCTCGACTCTTTCCGCTCGCCCCCCTCCCTCTTCCTGCGCTCTCCACTCTTTCCCATCCGCCCTCATTCCTCTGCACCCACCGCCCTATCATTACGTTCTGTATGTACTCCCTCTCCATGTCTCTCATAGCAGCTATCATCTGCCTCAGAGAGCGAATACAAATGTATACAACACATACCTAATTTGTGTAAGTGTCAGTCGTTCCCTCTCTCTCGCGCTCTTAGCAAAACAGCTTTGTTCACAATGTTCATTTATGTGCCCCATACACACTTTTCTTTGGCATTTTCACCAACTTCGCGGACAAATCCTCCAAATTTTCTTTCTTAGTGCGCGCCTGCATAACTTAACGAAGGTCTATGCCAAATCTTAGATCTGTAGGATAAGCAGTTTTGGCTGTGGGTTGATAATATGTCAGTCAGTCGGGCCTACAGATTTATAAGTAAAGATTAACAATCACTGAGTCTAAGAGCGATAAATTTAACAACAAAAAGTTTTTCTCACTAAAGCTCCCACAGACAAGCCCAAATTTTCATAAAAATATACTCTAAATAGTTGATTACAGATTTTGCACAACCTAAAACTAATCTAGGTTCCATACGAAGCAATTTGATCGAAAATCCACTAAGTTGGCCTTTTTAGTCAATTTTTCATCAAAATTTGGGCAAATTATTTGCCTGTGGACCACTTAAGACCTATTTTCGGATCGATCGGTCCTATGATAGCTATAAGATATAGTCTTCCGATTCGGTTGGTTCCGAAAAGTGTGTAGTTTCCTATGCTTTTTCATATAATCCACCAAGTTTGATGAAAGTCGGTCAAATGTAGTATAGCAGCCATAGAAACGATAGGTCTGAAAAAAGTCTAAGTGGAAAAAAACATTTTTGTTTTCAATGGCCGTGTTCAGCAGAACAACTGGCTACCTGAGCATGTACAAATTTGCAATAATCTTTCCTACTGAACATATAGCCAATAGTAAGCTCTTTTAAAGTGATACTTTTCCCTTTAATAGAAGAAACTATTCGATGCATAATTTTTTTCTCATACCTGATCAGGTATCAGGATTACACTGTGACACATTTTTCAACTCAAAAAAGTTGATACGGTAGAGACCAAAAAATGTCTGAACGGTTATGATGGTAGTAAAAAAAACCCTGTCGGGGTTTGCTCTGATTAGTTGCCGTTTTCTATTTATTGCACTTTGAACTTCAGCTTCAGAGCTTCAGAGTAGAATTAACGATTCCATATCTCGTAAACTATTTTGAATTTTGCTTTCATGTCTTTGGCAAAGTTGTTGCTCTTGGCTTGGCCTACAAAACATTCCTTTGTAGCAAATCAAAAAAGTTACATCTTCATACTCAAAATTACAAAAGTTGTCCAAAAAAACAAAGTTTTTATCAGTTTTTTACAGTTTTTCAACTATATCTTGAAACCCGTTACTAATTTGGACAAGTAATACAGAACGAAGATGTAGCTCAGACCAAAATAAACAAACCGTTAGCACGCACAAACTTCATTTAATTACTCTTTCATGTAGTTAATAGCCAAAAAGCATGTAAAACTGTCATAAACGGGGGTGCCACAGAAACCTCTTCCAACCAAATTCCAACCGAATTCCAATTCTTAGGTGCCACAGAAATTTCTTTTGGTTGGTTTTAAACCTCTAATGTTTTGTTAGGAGATTTTGCAAAGCTCTTTTCTCACTAGCGCCTTTTGTCGAAGTGGCGCCCTCTACATGATAGCTAGCGGATTAAGGGATGGAAACTAATACCTCATGTTTGGCGCCAACAAATTTTTTTAATTTTTGCATTATATTGGTGGAGAATGCGACTTAAAATTGAATTATTATTTAAAAATGCATCATAAAACATATAACACAATCAAAAAATTTCAGTTAATCATTAAATTAACCCACATATAAAATAAGGGAAATTTTTTGGCGAGAGATTCAGCCCTGTTTTTAGAGATGGAACATCAATTGGAACATCTGGTGTTCGAACTAGATTTTCTAATTAGAAAATGAAATCTCTAGAAGTTCTGTGTCACCAACGAATTTTTCGATAGATTTACAAACCAACCGTCGGCAAAATCTCTAGAGATTTCTGTGGCACCCCCGAAAAACTAAAATAAAAAATTAACGGTAAAAACGTAAAAAAATTAAACTTCTTTCCTTACAATTTTTAAGTTATATTATTTCACTATTTTATTGATTTAATACAAAACAACCGAAATTTTTGATTGTGTCAGCCAATTGCTACCAAAAATTGTGATTTTTCGAGTTTTGGTTGAAGTTATACATGCTTAAGGGGCCATAACTATATGAAGGACCTATCGAATCAAGTTGGTATGTTTCAATCGTTTGTTTATTTAAGTCTAAGCTACGTTTTTGTCCTTCATTGCTTAGTAAAATTCGTTACAGTTTTCAAGACAAAGTTATAAAACAGTACAAAATGTGGGGAAAACATGATGATTTTACGACATTTTTGTAATTTTGAGTTTAAAGATGTGACTATTGAGACTTGCTACTTAGAAATGTTTTGTAAACCAATCCAAGAGCAACAACTTCCTTTAGGACGTCAAAGCGAAATTCCAAATAGTTTACGAGATATGGAGTTGCAAATGTAAATCGAAAGCAGAAAACTTCAAAGTGCAGACCAAACACAATTACATAACCCTTTCAGAATTTTTGGATATCGACCGTTCAGTGTTATTCGCTGAACACGCCCTCCCACCAGCTTGTTACTGATCAATATATGGCACGATAAATGAATTGTTAACTGAGTTGATTGGCGGACTTTTTGCCTTGGTATAAGTTTTCTAGCCGAAATCTAGAATAAATAATTTGAGTACGAAAAAATTGATTCGTTCTTAAATTTTCAAGAATTTCGCTCTTGGAACCGAGCTAAATTCATTTTTAATTTGGTTCTTATAGTCAAGGGGAGTGAGGGAAAGCAAATTTGGGAGAAGAGCGTTGAATGAAGAATGTTGGGATCAAAAATTCACTCTTGGATCAAGGATTTCGCTCTTGGATCAAGAATTTTTACTCTTGCCGTACTTTTGAGTACGAATGCTCTTGATTCAAGAGTGAAATTCTCCTTTTTTTCTCTGAGTGTGGCTGCCTTTCTCCTGCTTCTATCTCTTTTCTCTGTGCTGCGTGTGAATTGTCCCCCATCACTTACAAAATTAGTTCCGCTCGGTTAAGAGTACAAATTAAAAATAAACTTGATCCATTTCTGAGATTTGTGCGGACGGATACAAAATAATACAAAAATTCTTGATTATTTTCAAAGCTTTTTGTCTCCTTTTGCTCATCAGTGTAAATGTTTGATTCCCTAAAATATATATATTTATATATTCATATTACGCCTTATCTAAGAGTAGCTTTATTTATGTATATATATGTATATCTAAAAACTAGTTTAAATAAACAAATATTGCTAGTTATAATACAAATTCGTTTAAGATCTTCCCACTCTCTGGCCAAGCGACGCTGTTTCTATCTCAAATTGTCTTAAATTTAACATAAATGCAACTGAGGCAAAAATCTGTGAGCTGCACTATTAAATACTTTTGTTTCGTTTCTTTCTGGTGGTTGATTCTCTGCTTAGCATATTTTACTCGTACATTAATTCGAAATCGGAATAGAAATAGAGACTCTGTGTGTAAAACCGTATTTTCCATTTCATGATGGCAGGATCCTTTTGTTAGTAACTTTTCTCGTCATGTGTGTGTGTGTGTATTGTAGTTCAAAAATCATAGAGTTAACGCAAAGCATGACCAATTTTCTGAAGACAAAACCAAACGCATTGAAAACATATGGAAATATTGTCGTTTAAAAGCTTAAAAATTTCAGTCTTTGTAGTTGGTTGCTCGGCTCTTGTCACTGCTTTGGGTGCTAATGGGTCGGCCTGGAAGCAAAGGCGAAAAGAAATGGCAAATAGAGATAGTTACACGCACACACTGGAGAGCACACGCACACCAACTTACATTTAACTAGAAACTTTAGAAACTAGTCAATATTATTAGGTTAAGCACAAACACGAAAATGTACAATTGAGGATCACGCCTCGCCGACGACGACGACAAGAACTCAAAGCTGTACAAGTACTCTGAGGGGGGCAGCACGAAATGAACAAAACGGGACTTTACTTAGTTTTGGGATCAACTTAGAGGCTATACTCACTTCGGGGTCAGACCAGCGCATCGTTGCTAAATACATCGTTGACATGTTTGCCATTGCTGCTCGTGGTGGCTGCCGATTTATCCTTGAGCCCACATTGCTATGGAAATGCATACGGGAATTTTCAAAAATAGAAATAAATGAACAATAATTAAAATCACATCAAAAAGGACGCCAGGCAAATAAATTGAAAATTACAGAGGCAGCAAATAACTTGAAAATTTAATTAAGACAATTAAAGCGACAGCAGCTGCTGCCGCTTGGCAACACTCACCTCCTGTTTGGCCTGCCATTGCTTCATGGCGGATTTATATTTCTCAAACTCATTGCACCAATGCGAATAGATTTTCTGATAGTCCTGCTTCTGCGAAGGCGGCGAACATCTGTTAAATAAATGGATACAATAATCAAGCGGTGAGTAAAGAAAATATAAAGGTGAGGTCCCACAGGCAAATAATTGCGCAAATGTTTGAAAATGGATGTGACCAAATAGTTTGCGGCAAACATTTGCCAAGTAGCCTTTGCCTATGTTTGTGCATCAATAATTTGAAGCAAATATTTGCCTAATGGGAACACGGCCGGGAAACACCCTCGGCAAATTTTGTTGGCGGGTTTTTGTGTTTTTTCTTTTTACCTTTGGAATTCCCGAACAGTCATAGCAATGGACTCTGTCAACTTGTAAAAAATATATAAAATCCAATGATAGAACCGGGAGCTGTCTTTAAACAGTCGACCATCCCCTTTTGTGTCGTGTGTGTGTCTTGTTTTAAAAGTCTAAATAAATTATCGCAGACTGCTCACTTACGCTCTCTTTATGCACTTGGGAATACGCCTGTCTCGCTCTAACTGTGATTTCCTTTACGGACAATAAGAATCTCAATGCTATCGATTACACTATGTCACAAAATTTCAAAAGCTTTTGTATCCGGCACTTTTAGCAATTGATTGACAGGATGGGGTAATCTCTTACGAACATTTTTTGCCCTTGGTCATCAAAATCGGATGAAAAATAAACGCTTTATTCACAATTAAGTAAACATACATCTTCTTGAGAGTATTATTAATTGTTGTTTTGCATGCAAAAAACAGTGACTAAAACAGTGAATAAAACAGTGACCAAAACAGTGACTAAAGCAGTGACCAAACAGTGACTAATACAGTGACCGAAACAGTGACTAAAACAGTGATTTTGGGTCCGCAAATCAAAAAGCTAATGAGCGACATAGAATTATACTCGGCATTATCAGCAGACGAGGCAAAAGCATGGGACTCATTTTGCGCAGTAGTGTCTAGTTTTCTCGGAAACAAAAGAAGTGAGAACTACAAAGAAATTGTTGATGATTTATTGGAAAACTACAAAAAACTGGTATAATCTCTGTCTGTTTTTCATCGAGTTTTTATATTTACCAATTTTATTTCTAATTATTTTTTAAAGGTCTAAATTTGTCCTTAAAAATTCACTTTTTGCACTCCCATTTGGATTTTTCCTGGACAACCTAGGAGACGAAAGCGACGAGCATGGCGAACGCTTCCATCATCAAATGCAGCAGATGGAGTTTCGCTACCAAGGCAAATGGGATCCGGCAATGATGGGAGACTATTGCTGGTTCTTGTTGCGAAAAACACACAGTCTGCACAAAAACCAAAAGCGGTCTACATCATTTGAGTACTTTTATCCAACCTTGAACTGCAATAAAAACTCCTAATGCTCAACGTTTATTCTTATTTGTGACTAAGATGTGATTTTTATAATGAAAAAACAAATTTTGGTTACATTTCAATGTCAGAGAGGAATTTTTTAAATGGCAGTATCTAAATTGCTCTCTGATGTGACTTTGTTTTGTTAAGATACTCCAATGTGACTTATTAAACAAAAAGCGCAGAGTTACGTGTCGGAGAGCATGCAAAACAACAATTAATAATACTCTCAAGAAGAGGTATGTTTACTTAATTGTGAATATAGCGTTTATTTTTCATACGATTTTGATGACCAAGGGCAAAAACTGTTCGTAAGAGATTACCCCATCCTGTCAATATCTGAGACCTTTTATGGTAAGATTGAAAAAAACTTAATGAAAGGCAGCAAAAAATTAATTATCAAAATTTTTTCAAATATCCAACTTTGAAGTGCCATAACTTCGTCATTTATTATTGGATTTCAAACAACTGTGTGGTTTGTTTTAGAAATAATTTTATTATCTTTAATTTTTGTTTTAGTTTATACATATCGGTTGACTAGAACCAGAGAAAATGACATTTTAGTAGACCTACCTTTTTTCAAAACACTAAAATTGCAAATTTAGCGATATCTCAAAAACCGTTCTACTTTCCACATATCTGAAAGCAGATTTGAGCGTGAAATTTTACATAAGGATCAACTATTTAGAAGCCGGGATCAAATAATTGTGGCATTGTGTTATCACCCCTCAGATTGAGAGGCAGTGTACATTTTTTTTCTTATACTCATTGCTCCATGATTTATTGACCTGGAGCCTGCTAAAACGTTCGACACAGCTCGAATATGATACTATCAAGCCTCCTAACTTCCAGATATGAATAAAATGTATAAGGGCCGATTTCTCATCTACTTCATAAAGCCATATGTAACATAAACTAACTCAGATCTGACACATAGCAGCTATCTGGAAGGAAATTAGCACTAAGTTTGTTTCAAAATTGTTCCTTAACCCCGGCTCGAACCCTAACCTAGGTTCAGCAACCTTCTGAATACGCTCCGTGAACCCAAACCCAAAAAGATTCGCGGGTTCGAACCCCGGAGTGAACCCCTCCCGATTTTTAGGAGGTTTGCAGCCCTGAAAAAAATCATTTATTCCACTTTTATTTAATCGTATCATATATCGTAGTTATATTTCGTCTGTACTTTCGGTTACAACTTCCCATTATACTGATAGCCAAAACAGTGTCCAATTTCTTGGCAAGATGCAGCAATACAAGTACATAGCTCAAACCATTATTGAAAAGACAAAGCTCGCTGCAGTCGAGTTCCACTACATACCAGGACATATATACTTCATAGTAGTAAACTGGAGTCTAAAGGATGCAATCTGTAAAATCTACAGAACTATAAAGGAGGACTGGGACTGGGACTAAATCCAAGAGGATTCTGCGATTTATTTCCATTAATGGTATTGTGTGGAATTCGAAAAACCTACTGCAATGACCGATAGCTATCTCCAATGGCCATGTTTCCGAGATTGCATTGCGCATAATAGTGTGCGTACGCTGAATCATTGGACCAACAAGACACCAAAAAATACTACTGTTAAGAGCAGGCAAGCCCAAATCTAGCATACGGCAGAGCTCTCACCAATACTCACAAATAAAAACACCCATACCAAGAAGAGAACTGAAAACTCGAAGACAAGACAACAACAAAATCACAACGAATTTGGGTAAGGCAAAAACAAAATCAATGAAATTGTTGTTGGTCAGTTTGCTTGCGCGAGCAAAGACCAATACAAACAAGTAAGACCGTTGCAGTCGAGTAGCCCGACATCAATATACCCTGTACAATTGACAACGAGAGCGTAAGTTAAAGTCGGCTCTAACCGACTTCGATAAACCTGTTACTCATGAAAAAACATGTTTAACAGTGCTCCTGCGTTCCTTAGGGTGACCATCCGAAAAGTATGCAACATTTTTTAGGGTGGGTGGGGCGGTAGCGGGGGGCTTGGTTCGCTTTTTTGCTCATAACTTCTGAACCGTTCATCCGATTTTTATCATTTCTTCGGCAAATCGATTTATTTTGCTAATTACTAACTATCTCTAGAAAGTACAAATCGTCTATCTTCAAAACTGTGGGAGATATAACGTTTTTTCCAAATTGCGGGGGCGGGAGGGGGCGTGGCCAAAATTTGAAACAAACTTGATCTGCGTGCAGATAAAAGAAGCATTTGTCCCATACATGTCAAACCTCTATCTTTTACCATCTCTGAGATCGACGCGTTCATACAGACAGACGGACAGACGGACAGACGGACATGCCTAAATCGACTCGGCTGTTGATGCTGATCAAGAATATATATACTTTATAGGGTCGGAAATGTTTCCTTCTCCCTGTTACATACACTTCATGATCCCCTTTTACCCATTTTTAATGGGTACAGGGTATAAAAGGGGAAGAATAACGGTTTTGGTTCTACGCAGTGCATACACAAGTAATTGTTGGCATGTGTTGTGTTTGCCTATACTTGGTGCAGTGCATGTATACGATCATTGCTTTGCTATCTCCGGAGCAATTACAAAAACAAAGCGAGCCCAAAGAGCATAGGGCTGGGCATGGCTGGTTTGGAGCAAACAACTTTTCAGTCGATGTTCAGCGGTATCAGAGCTGGTTTAGCACACCAATACACTCTTATTTTTTGGTCTCGCTTTTCTTGACAATCCCTGTTTAACGCGCTGCTGTTAATGTTCATGTTTATGCGCCGTATTGCCGGACTGGGATGATAAGCGACAAGGAATGAGAAATGAAAACCAAAAAGAACCGAATTTGGCTCGACATTTTACATATTATCAACTGCTGCTTTTATTCGCAAAAAAATTTTGTAAGGATCTGGAGCCTCCAATCGCAACTCATTTAAGAGTTGTAAGCAGCAACCTTCGCTTTCGCGGCGTGAAAGCCATGGCCTAATATATTGTTTGCTCAAACAAATCAGCCTACTTGATTTATAAATTTAGTAGATTGGGCAAAGAAATGTATAATATAATTTGCCCCCAACTGTGTGAACACTAACGCAAATCATTTGCGGGGGGTGAAATATTTGCGCAAATTTTTTAACAGCAAATATTTGCTCATGTGGGAACACCAAATTTGTTTTACGCAAACATTTACAGTTCAAGGCTAACTTTGTTTGCACAATGTGTTCAAATTTTGATTGCCTGTGGGACCTTAGCTTAAGAAATATGTGTGCCATACATGTCGAATCTCTATCTCTTAACATCTTTGAAATCTGTTCGTACAGACGGACTATTATATCAACTCGGATTTGGATGCTCATCAAGAATATTCATATTTTATAGGATCGGAAATGATTCTTCTCCCTAGCTTAAGTATAGACCTTGGCCACTCCCACTTGCGTGGTCTTCAATTATGGGTACACTGAGAAAAAATGGAAGTTTGTGTGATCCCCAGGAAAGATATAGCCATTGGCTGGTAGTTAAGTATCTTTTGGGCCTTGATATTTTCGAAAGGGATTTGTTTTCGCTTAAAAATCTATCAGAAATAAAATAATCCTTTAGCACTTACTTTAAATTACCCATTTCACGAGGCCTTTTTTTTCTCTGTGTACCATTCCTATGGGTTTTTGTCCCCGACACGTTTTTTATCTTAACTTTGACTTTTTTTTTTTTTTTTTCTAATTTTCCAAATTTTACTTGTCATCAACTTACCTGTGTGCATCCACGGTGACGCTATAGCTGCAGAGCAGAGTGCCATCCAGGTAGCTATCATAGCGACCGCCGTCGCCCTCATTTACCGCCAGCAGCACGAGACCGCCCTCATTGGTTTCAATGTATTTGGTGGGCGTGTAGCGCACCTCATAGCTGCCAGACCGTTAGACAGAGAGAGAGAGAGAGAGAAAGAGATAGATAAAGAGATTTTCCATTTCAGCATTGAAAACGCACAATAAAAATCAATATAAAGAGCGGGCGGGGGGGAAACTTTGACAGCGTTAGCCGTGTCTCCCAGCACAAACTTTTTCCATTACGGTCGGGGCGACTATTACACCCGCCAGCGAGCGCATCGTCAAATAAGCGTAAACGCCAAAAAGCAGACTTCAAGAGCATTTTAAAGTGTCAATTTACCGCAGCATTGCCAACGCCAACACTAAGTGAGATGAAGCGAAGTTTCGCGTACACTTCCGATTTCATTATTTGCTTTCAATTTCCACCAAAGAAATAACAGCAAAAACACTCACCGTCCCTTCTCCGTGGAGTGATGATACCAGCGGGTTTGCTTTGACCGCAACACCTCGGGCATTTTGACGAAACACGACAAATGCAAGGTCTGGCCATACGAGGAGGTCACCTTTTTGCGCAACACACTGGTATCGCATATGCCCGACGTCTCGTTCGCCACATCCTGCAGCAGACCCAGCTGATAGGGCCTACACGCGTTCACCTCCTTGTCCCAGCCGCAGTACGGATCCGCCACACAGCGGAAACAGCTGTCATAGCGGCGCGCACACATTCCGATATCAATTTGCTTCACCTGATGATCGGTGGCCACATACAGCGAGCCCGTCTTCTGACTCAAAGTCAGCTCGCGTATGGCCTCGTTGTGCGGCGACGCCTCGAATATGTCCACCAGATTCGACTGGCGCTGGCCATAGTGCATGAATTGCACAATCTTGTAGATGTGTCCGGTGCTGGTGGCCACAAAGTAAACCAGAAACTCTTGGTTCAGCTTGTCAATGCGAATCCTGCCAGAAACAAGGAAATGCCAAACGGAAGTTGAGCAGGGCGTTTAACTAAAAGCATGTCCTAAAAATGGCTGGGTGCCAACTCTAATGAATACTTACTTGTCCACCACCAGACGGGTGAGTATCACATCGCGTTTGAAGAAGACCGGATTGCCGAATTCATGATCGACCGCCTTGTCCATTAGCGGATGTTTACGTATGAAATTTAACACCGAGTCCGGCAGCGTGGCGGTGTCGTTGTGGCATGTGCCCGGACGTGGCTCCGGCACTTTTGAGTTCAGCACAGGCAGCCAGGCGCTGTTGGAGGTGGCCTGCTCCTTGAATTTTCCTGCCACACAGAGAGAACGAGCGAGCGGGAGAGAGAGTGCATAAAAATACAGCGCACAGATGTATGCTACATTAAATTTATGTGTTGCCCCCAAGATAAATTACGTATACGTATACGTACAACGCGCTGATTTGTGGCTGTGGCAAACTACTAATTACTTGCTACTCCACATACCGCAAAAAGATCATCGAGCTTTAAGCTTTAAGTGTGACTGCATAATCATTTGTTTCCATAATTAATTACTGTGGCTTTCAGCATTTTTGTGTGTGTTTCTGTTTTTATCGCCAACTTTTTCGTAATGAATTTTAAGTGTATGCCAGATTTTTTTTGTGTTTTTGCCAGTGTTCTGTCTGTCAGACTTGGCTTTGCTCCATGCCACAGCCAAGTTTATGGTGTTAATGAACTTTTCAACACACAAACACAAAGTGTGGACCAAATTTGGTAAGAGTTTGCTTAAACCATTTTGGCATGCGGAAAGATCTAGTTGAGATTCGGATTCATCTGTTGTGTGAGCCCAATTAAATGATCATTTATTCTCTATCTAAATCTCTAACCAAAACAAACATCGAATTAGTACATTTGTTTTACTCTGCCAACATAAAGCTTGAAATCACCAAAAACCTATGTACGAAAACCCATCAATTCCATGCGCGCCATTTAACGCTCGAATTCCAAAACGGAAGCCCACAGAGGAAATGTAGGAAGAAGTCAAACCTGGCCACATGCACGTACGTAAAAATGACGCCGCAGAGAATTATTGCCAATGCAATAAATCTCACGCACACACACACACACACAGAGAAGGAGCTCACCCCAACCCCCTCTACTCACCTTCAAAGGCTGCATTGATATCGCGGATATCGTAGCTGCAGACTGCCGAACCAATCAGCCCATTTGTGTTCGTTGTGAAGGTGGCATAGAACTTGGTGTCATCGTTGGGCATTTTATAAACGGATTGGATTTCATTGAAATAAAAGGGAAACTCGCTGGAGATGCTGCAGTTCATGCGAGCCTTCAGGTAGGTGGCCCAATTCTGGCTGATCATGTACTTGCCACCGCGATCGTTTTTGCAAACGCGTGCCACACGCGAATAGACCGCCTTGCCGCAATTGATGTACTCAACGGCATGTTCGCGAAAGAAGAAGTACACATAATCGCCGATATCAAAGGAGCCCACAAAGTTGGGTTCTGGGGAGAGAAGAAGTAAATGGATGGCTGTTCTACTTGTGTTTAAGGGAACTTACTATCCAGTAATTTGGAGTCATATTTAACGGTTCGCTTGAAATTTGCCTCTTTGCGTCCATTTGTCAAGTTGTACAAATCCGAGCGAAATATGACGGAATCCGCCTTGGTAAATTCGGCATTGGTGCCCGCGTACTGAAAGTATAAAGTGACAAATTGTAAGGGAATTAGATATACAGGGTGACCACAAACAGTGCGAAGTTAAGGGAAGAATCATTAAAATAGGCTAATCACACTGAGCACATCTCAGCACCGCAAAATGGAATTTTCGGAAGATGTGAAATAGCGATCATACAAAATTCCAAAAAAAATTTTTAATTCCCGGAAGTGACCAATTGCTAAAAAACAATTGATAAAATGAATTTTGAGAACAAATGATGGTTTATTTTTCTGTTGCTTAAAAACAGAAACTTAAGTCGGCAGCTTGTAGCTTGAGATTTAGTCAAAAATGCATTAGTTATAGAGATCGAAGATAAGAGAGCTGCTGACATAGAGGTATGAATCTGCTTATACCAAGAAGAGCTTGGATGTTTGTAAGTGGTAGTAAAGTGTGACTTTCTTAAACGTTCAATTCTTTTCTTTGTTTACATCCTTATTTATTTTTGCTTTTTTATATTTTAGCATATTTGGCATATTTAAAGAGAGCATTTGGATGGCCCAATCAACCTACTTAATGCTTGTAAGCTGGCTTGAAGTGTTGAGAAAAAGAGACACAAATTGCCGCAGCTCCATCTTACTGCTGTATGTTGCACAGTATGTTAAATGTCCACAACAGTGCAATCAATAACTTTGCTCAAATGAACCCCGGTGGCAGCCAAACCAATCTAATACTATTGCTGACTATTCTTCAGGTGCTGAAGAGATAGGATTTGCTATTGCAAGATTTGTTATTTCGGATGAAGAAAAAGAGCGTATTGCAAGGCACAAATGGTTTTACAGTGTTTTTTATTGTTCCTTTCCCGCAACTGGAAGGTTGCTTGACTCGCTGCTATCTTTTGAAACATTTTACACAGATCTCTTTGATGCTCCCTTTGCAACTTTAACCGCTCACTCGCTATGCTTACAAACTCCGCTTAGTGGCCAATCTTGGTGCATTTTGCAGGAGGCCTGCCACTGCTTCCAGAAATGTGGGTGCCACAAACCGACATCTATGGGAGGAACTCTGTAATATTATCCGAAATAAATTCCGCAATTGCATATGTTAAGGTCAAAACATGTACATTGTCATATGTCTGTTTATCTTATTGAGTTAATAAAACTTAATTTAATAATCCAACGTCTGTTTCTGGCCATTGATGGTTTGGAATTTTTGACATTTTTCCATTTCCTTTCGTTGACATTGTTTAAGTTTCTCAGTGAACGACAAATTTTTAGTGGTGGACCAATAACTATCGTGAAAAAACTGATTAAAACGAACTAAAAAAGGAACATCCCCAGAAGATGTTGAAATGATGATAAAATTTTGGCACGGCAAATTCTTATGGAACATCTTTGATAATGATGTTAGATGTCAGATGTGCCTCAGTGTGAATAGCCTATAAAGCTGATGCGTTATGGTATGAGCGAAAAAATATTGAATCCCAGGGTGGTCACCAAAATCTAACAAAAAGACGCTGCCACAACATAAGTTATTTGGGGTCCCTTGTTCAACTAGCAATCTATGGCATCGCAGAGTCGCTGTTCATGCATAGAGGTGCCCATCTTTGATGTAGACTAACTAGTGAGTGCTTTGATTTTATGATGACCAGGACAAGTATTTCCTTTTGCTGATTGCCACTGGGACTCTATCTCTCCAGTGTGGCTGTGAATTGATACGTCTTGAAGGATTCGTGAACACCCATTTGAGTGTCCTACAACCAAACTAGCTCTTATATCGGGCTGACAACATAATTCCGCCGACCTTGTACTTTCGCCGCCCATCTCAAAACACTGCTCAGAGCGGAATTATGTCAATATGAAACGACCTAGCTCAAATTCAAAGACGGATAAACCGAAAACGACATAGTTTCGCCGCTTTACAAAAGAAAATATTACCTCGCGGAATTGAAACTAATTCGGGCGCAGTTACGTAGTTTAAAAGTCGGCGGAATAATGTAGTTTTCAGTTGATCCGTGTCTGACATAATTCCCCGCGGAGTTATGTCGTTGGGAAGTCGGCGAAATTATGTCATTTAAAATCGTCGAGTCATTTTGGCGGAATTATGTCGTCACCCCAAAATAAGGTATATTTTGGATGAATAAGCTCCGAACGGAATAAGAAAAGAACCTATATTCCACAGGCAAATTGTAAAAGTAAGAATAATGTCGACGTAATAATGGCGTTTTCAGTTGATCCGTGTCTAAATTTGAGTCAAGTCTCTTTAAACTGACACAATTTCTTGCGGAGTTATGTCGTTGGTAAGTTGACGGAATTAGATCATTTAACATTTGCGAGTCATGTCGGCGGAATTATGTCGTCACCCAGATATCTATATATATAAATCTGTACGCCCGACTGACAGACTGACATATTATCAACCCACAGCCTAAACGGCTTATACTATATTTATTTATTTATTTATTTATAGTTTAACAATGTTCTGTCTAACTTTAAGAGGGCCTACTTAGGAACGACAATAAATTATTTTTTAGTACAAACAAGGAGGATTGAGATGAAAAAATATGGTAATGCAAGTTATAGTTTAAGCAAAGGCTTCGGAAGGGTTCGTGATGAGCGTAGTTTGTAAGGCAAGGCTGTAGATAAATAGGATAAAAGTTTCTAGTAACGCGTTGTGGGACTGCAAGACTTATATTAGATAACAAAGCGATAGAGTCGATATCTCCTGACTGGAGTTTATGAATAAAAAGAGCACTATGGCAAGTTCGGCGGTTCTGAAGAGAAGGCAGGTTGATGAGGCGTAATCTGTCCTCATAAGGAGGAAGATGAATGGTGGAATCCCAGTTTAAGCCTCGAAGAGCAAAAATTAAGAACTGTTTTTTGAACCGATTCCAGTTGATCTTGATATTTTTGGTAATAAGGAGACCACACGCACGACCCATATTCAAGTATTGGTCTCACTAGTGAGACATAGAGTTGCTTAGTGACATAGGGGTCATTAAATTCCTTCGACCATCGTTTAACAAATCCGAGAACTCCCATTGCCTTGTTTGAGATAACTGATATATTACTATAGGTTTGAGATTTGGCATAGACCTTCGTTTAGTTATGCAGGAGCGAACTAAGAAAGAAAATATGGAAAATAACACCCGGAAAGTCGGAAAAGCGTCGGATAAGTTTTTATGGGAAAAATTTTATTTTTTATCCGATTGACTTGAAACTTGGTTTGTTAGCATAGTCGCGAAATTATTCGACACGTGTTTTCCCGATTTCGGAAAATCCGCCCACGAGGAAAATGGCCGGATAATTCTGCATGCAAAAAACTATTTTTCATCCGATTGTCTTGAAACTCGGTTTGTGAGGGTAGAATACGAAATAATTTGAAATGGGATTTTTCAATGTCGGAAAATCCGCCCCATGTGGGAAAATTCCCGGAAAATTCAGCATGGAAATACTATTTTTCGCCCGATTGACTTGAAACTCGGTTTGTAAGGTCAAAATGAGAGTTCATTTGTGTTTTCATTTTCCGATGTTGGAAAGACCGCCGGGATGCGAACTGGGAAGTGGTTGGGAAGTGAATGGGATGTGGATGGGATGTGAGTGGGATGTGGGTGGTAAGTTGTTTTGGAAGTGGGTGGGATGTGGATGGGAAGTGGGTGGGAAGTGGGTGGGAAGTGGGTGGGATGTGGGTGGGATGTGGGTGGGAATTGGCGGGAAGTGGGTGGGATGTGGGTGGGAAGTGGGTGGGAAGTGGGTGGGATGTGGGTGGGATGTGGGAGGGAAGTGGGTGGTATGTGGGTGGGATGTAGATGGGATGTGGGTGGGAAGTGGGTGGGGTGTGGGATGGTAAGTGGGTGGGAAGTGGGTGGGATGTGGGCGGGAAGTGGGTGGTATGTGGGTGGAAACTGGGTGGAAAGTTGGTGGGAATTGGGTGGAGAGTGGGTGGGATGTGGATGGGAAGTAGGTGTGCATTGGTTTTATACTGTTGAAGGCGCAGCGAAGCGCGACGGGTTATTGCTATTAAGTTATATTTTGAATGAATAAGCTCAGCGCGGAATTGGGTCAACATTTAACTATGTCGTGTAGCAATAACGCCATAATTCCGCCAGAAAAATGTCTATATTTCACAGGCAAACTGTAAATGGGAGAGAAATGACGGTGGAATTACTTTTTATAAGTTCGTTGGTTTTGCGAGGGGTTCCCTAAGTCGAGCATTGCGACAAAGCTACGAACCAGGTGAAAGCCAGACGTTTTAAGATGACAAAGTCTCAAGATGGCAAACAATGTAATTCTGCCGCTTAACAAAGCAAATATTACTTTACGAAGCGGCGGAATAATGTCGTTTTCAGTTGATCCGTGTCTAAATTTGAGTCGAGACTATTCAAACTGACATAATTCCCAGCGGAGTTATGTCGTTAGTAAGTCGGCTGAATTGGGTCATTTAAAATTGTCGAGTCATGTCGGCGGAATTATGTCGCTATCCCAATATAAGGAAAGTTCAATGTGAAACGAAACAATTCCGGGCGGGATTATGTCCGTAAAAGTTTGCGTTTTCGGTAAGTAGTTGGAGAATCAGCAACCAAGCCTTGAATAACAAACCCTTCGACTACGATTTTTAATATCAAACGAGAGCGTACGTTAAAGTCGGCTCTAACCGACTTCGATATACCCGTTACTCAGGGGAAGAAATGTTTAATAGCGTTTCTGTGCTCCTGAGTGGGGACATCCGAAAAGTATGCAACATTTTTTAACTCGGCTATTTATTATCCGATCCTGATGAAAATTTGAGGGATTATAGATATTACAGACGGACAGACGGACCAAGAATATGTGTACTTTATATGCTCGGAGTTGATTCCCGACTTTAGTATACCCTTTTTACTTTACGAGTAACGGGCATTAAAAAGGACTTCGACAGGTTTTCGGTACTAGATTATGCTTCTGGATGACCGAACCCAACTCGAGGTACTTAGAAATTTCAAGCCCACAGACTGTCAAATCTCTTATCAGACTATCTTAATGCTGGTTTTCTGGCCCAATTGTGTCGTCAATGGAAATTTTTCAAAGATGCAAGGGATGCGTTTGGGAATAGACTAAACCATACGAACCTAAAAAGATGGACACATCTGTTATCATTAAATTATAAAACCCCACCAACGAAAGGCTATGTTAGTCACTCTCACCATATATGCACCAGTATCTAGCAGACTTCTAAAAGCCAGCTTCATTCGTTGTCACCCTGTATGCCTAGCTGGCAGGCAGGCAGGCAGGCACAGAGCAGAGCACGCACACAATTACGCATGAAGTGTACGCACGTGCTTTCAGTTTTAGCTTTGGCCTCGTTCTAATTTAATTTCAGCTGCTTTATTGCTACACTTTTTAAATTTTTTTCCTTTTCTCTCTTCTTTTTTTGTGTGTGCCACAACTTTTGCTCGACGGCAACTTCCTACTTGGGCCCCCTCCCTCTACTGCTGCGCCTCGTCTTCGCTTTACTTTTGTAATTTTATTACAATTGACATTTTTCGCTTTTCTTTTCTCAGCTTCTTTTTTTTTTATTTTTCCTTCCGTCGGCATTGCGACTTGAACTTACCAGGGCGGGCAAACCGAAGGGATTTCCGTTTTCCACATAGACGGCGGTTGAGTTGTCAGCAGGATCGTAGGGACACTTGCCAATACCCAGGCCGATGCCGGGCACGTACTGGGATCTGGGTAAATGTGTTAGATTGGCCTGCGAGGTGGTGGGGGTGGGGGGGCAGGGGAAAGCGCATTAGTTGACTTTAATTTGGGCATTTGCTTGCAGGCAAAATTAACTTCTTTCTCCTGCTCTGACTTTAACTTACATTTATGACATAGTCCTTGGGATTGTGGGCATTTGTACCGCACACATAGAGGCGCTGTCCATTGAAGTTCATGGGCTGGATGACGCGTATATGATTGCGGCATTCCACCTTCTTTGCGAGAAATGAAAACAATAGTTTAGGTATACTAAAGGGCAAGGGATTTACTGCTCACCTCTCGCTTTCCCTTGGACACACAGTTGAGTATGTCGGAGCCGGTGGGTTCCAGTATTAAAACGTCGCGCTGTAATTGGTTGAATTGAATTTGACAAGCTTTAAGTTTGGCGTCTGAATGTTTTATTGAAAGCGTGATCAAATGCCACAGCACAATGGAAATGGGGGCGCCATCAACACGTACACCAACAAAGCGCCAATTCGTGTGGCAATATTTTGACTTGATGTGTGGTTATTATTGGTATTTGCCTCACGTTGTGCATTTGTTTATTTAATTCGATTTGGCTGAAAAATTGCTGAAAAACTCTACACCAGAGAAATCTGCTCAATGACACTTTTTGCCAGGCAAACGGAACACCAATATCCTGCTCCACACTTCCACTCTTTCGGCTAAGTGCTGGGAGAAGAGTCAACTTGAAATGCAATTCGTTCGACCCAAAAGTCAGCACAAATAATTGCTGTTAAAAGCATTTGCCGAAAAGAAAAAGAAAATGGCAGAGAACCGGAAACGGATATTGATAGCTGAAGACGAAATCATTAAAGTGCAATTGTGCAATTGTGGGCTGTCAGTGACAAGTTGTTGGCGCTCTTTTGGTCTAGTTTTTCATTTCACTTACCTCGCAAATGGATTGACTAATGTTGCGCAAATTCAGCCGAAATATGCGATCCCTGCAAAAAAAAAAAAAAGAAGAAGAAAAATAGAAATAAATGGAAAAACTTTAGTACTCATCACACACACACACACAAGGAGAGTTCTCCCTGTCTGACACTTGAGCTAATCCCGAACTCGTGCCGTGACAAACGATAAGTTAAGGCGGCTGCCGCCAGTCAGTGAAACTCAATCAGCAGGCAGCAGTGGCGCGTGGCATTATGCCACTCAACAGAAACATGCATAAGTGGGTTGCCACAAAAGTTCCAAATGGCAGCAGTAAATGCATTTTTAATCAAACTTAGATGAACTTTAATCAAATATATAATTTCCATTTGTTCGATAACCTTTTGCCGCCCGGCAAATTTTGTATTCCACGCTCCATGAAGAACTGGCCTTTATCTGCAAAAAACTAGACCAAGTGCGATTTTATAATATCATCATTGCCAGTTTTACCATTTAAGGAGTTCTGCAAGATCGAAATAAATGGTAGTCCTGATGTCGGATGCAAGGTCGAGTGCTTAGCATGGGTGGATGCATCAAACTTCCCAGCTAGCTGTCCCAGTTTTTGCCGGGTCATCAAAGATGTGTGTGGTCTGGCGTTGTCATGATGGAAAATGACACCTTTACGATTGATCAATTCTGGCCGTTTCTCGTTGATGGCTGCATTCAATTTGTCCAGTTGTTGACAGTAAACATCCGAATTAATCGTTTGGTTCCTTGGAAGCAGCTCAGAATATACCACACCTTCCAATCCCACCAAACAGACAGCATAACCTTCTTTTGGTGGATATCAGCCTTGAAGTGGTTTGAGCTGGTTCACCATGCTTGGACCATGATCGTTTTCGATTAACGTTATTGTAAACAATCCATTTTTCATCTCCAGTTATGATTCGCTTTAAAAATGGATCGAATTCATTGCGTTTAAGATGCATATCACAAACGTTGATTCGGTTTGTTGAATGAATTTCTTTCAATTCATGTGGTACCCAAATATCAAGCTTTTTCACCAGTCCAAGACTGTATGTGATAATGAACGGTTGATTTTGGTATATTTAACTTCTCTCCTATCTCACGCTCAGTTACATGACGATCCAATTCGATTAATGCTTTGATTTGGTCATCATCAACTTCATTTGGCCGACCTGAACGTGGCTCATCTTTAAGTGAAAAATCTCCAGAACGGAATTTGCGAAACCAATTTTGACACTGTCTTTCTTTTAAGGCTTTATCACCATACACATGACGTAACTTTTTAGCAACTCTCTGCGCTTTTTTCCTTTACGGAAATAATAAAGTAAAATATGACGAAAATGCTCTTTTTGTGGACTCCATATTAAAAAGGGCGCCAATCAAACAAATGTAAACAAAATTACGCGCACTTTTTTTTCTAAAGCAAGCTAATAGTGACAGCTAATAACTGACAAAAGAAAGAATGCAATTACAGAGTCACAAGCAGTTAAAAAAAATTATAAACGCCGACTATATGAAAACCCATCCAATTACTTTTTGGGCAACCCAATATCTATCAGTATGTACGGGTTTAATTAAACTCAAATAATAATACTAGTTTTTTTTTTAATCTTGTCGGTCATTAATTGAGGTAATAACTGACCCATCCAGCTCACCTCCATATCAATCTTATACTGTAATACTACACCCAAAATTTGTATCAATATCACTCAGGTACCAAATCGAAACTGAAACTAGTATCATTTTTTTTTGTATCAATGCAAACCTAGAAAGTATTAGATTGAAACTTCGAATATTTATTTGATGCGCAGAGTATTAATTTGAAACTAAACAATTTTTTTTATTTCGAAAATTCGAAGAATGTATGAATTGTAAAACGAAGCATGCCGAACGTCGCAGCTGGCGATGCTTGACATGTCACATTTAGTGATTTTACTTTTTTTTTGTAAATAAATGTGTACTTAGTTAAAAGTAAAGGCTATGGAGAACCTTTTCCCAGACGACGTGATGAAGATAAATAAATGGATTTCAAATGGCGCATATAAGCAGCTGAGTATTCATGTCGTTTTTTGAAAATGTATGTAAATAACAAATGCAACTCTTTAGACAGGACACACAACAAGCCAGAATGCTGATGTGACCTTTTTAGCGCTTTGCACGACAACGTACAATGAGAGAGAGGTGCGAAACCAAGAAAGCTGCAGAACAGGCGTTTTTCGCGTTTTACTCAAGGTCTCTGAAGGCGTAAACTGCTACAAGTACGGCAGGGTTCCCCAGAAGAGAGCGCGAAAATGTGACTATGTCTCCCTCTAACACACAGGGAGTATGTTCGTGCCCAGGGTCTATGGCTGGGGAACTCTGATGTACGGGTTCGAGCAAGAGGCATACCAATATGGTGACTTCTAGTTAGCAACATTCGCATGGACACGAGGAGAGACAAATGTTTCCACCTAGAGGGGGTGTCCACATTGACGAATTTAATTTAATAGTGTAAATAAATTACATTTTTGATAGAGTTTGAAATAAAAAATTTTTTATAAAATGTTTTGTTTTTATTTTAATGGCAGATTATAATGAACTGAATTTATAGTACAAAGATAAGAAAAATATTAAATTAATAAAAGCTAGTATCAAATGAAACAAAAAGTTTGATAGTTGTATTATTAAATTAATAAGACCTAGTGTAAAATTGATACTTAAAAATTAATACAATAAAGTGTCAACCTGATACGTTAGTATCAATTTGAAATCCTCGAAATATCATGTTAATACTTTCGAAGATGTCATACCAATCAATTTTCAAATTGATGTCTAAATTGTGTCGATGTGATGACAACTTTTTTTGTGTGTTACAAGAAAAGAAGAAGAGTAATTTTTTATAGGTTTTTTATTAAATAATTAATTAATAAAAAAAATGCCACCCCTGCTAGCGTACGTGGAGGTAAAAGGCTATCAGAGCAACAAATGCCTTACCGGGAATTATGGCAAATATCAGGGGGACCTCAACAGCGTAGCAGATGTCTAATCTGCAACGTAGTCAGGTCTATCATAATGTAACGCTGCACCGATATGGGCCCCTGCAATGCAAAGCCATCATATCAGCCGAGGATGCAAAAGAGCGTACAGCAGGTACTTTCGAGTTACCTGCAGCTTCCGAACTGTGTCGGAGGACGCGGCGCTAGTTATTGCGGGAATGGTACCGCTGGATCTATTAGCGATGGAAAGCAGAGAAGCAGTTGAGCATCGACAAGAGAGGACGATGACGGGGGAAATGGCAAGCGAGGTAGATGCCACTAGTGATTGTGGACTTAACGCCGTGGGTGGGTAGACAGCATGGACAAACTGACTTTTACCTATCACAGCCTTTATTTATAAAGATCTAATGCTACTCGCATATGCCGATGATATCGACATCATCGGCAAAACGAACGGGCGGTAAGCAGGGCGTTTTCAGAGATTGAGAAGGCAGTCAGAACTGATGGGTTTAGCGGTAAATGAGGACAAGACGAAATACCTAGTATCCGCGGACAAAAAGTCCTTGCGTCTTGGACAATCTGTTACAATGAGAGAATGCAATTTTGAAGTTGTAGAGGATTTTGTCTACCTCGGAACGACGATAACCAGCGACAACAACATCAGTCTGGAAATCCGACGAAGGATCACTCTTGCAAACCGATGCTAATACGGGCTAAGTCAGGGAGCTCAAGAGCGGAGACCTCAAGCGGGAAGAACAAAATTAGCCCTATACAAGTCGCTTATCATCCCAGTCCTGCAATACGGCGCAGAAGCATGGACAATGACAGCGGATGCGGCGATTGGTTTTGTTTGTACGGAAGATTCTTCGCGGAGGATTTATGGACCTTTAAAGTTGGCGATGATTTCCGCATTCGAAAAAATGACGATTATGTCTGTCTGGTCAAGCCCAAAAAAGCAACAGCGGCTGCGCTGGTTAGGACATGTCACCAGGATGGACGAAGAAGCTCAGCTTATTATTCGGCGGCTGACTGCGGAGGAGGCGAAGAGGAGGCGGGGGAGACCTCGACTAAGATGGGATGCCAGCTTGGTGTGACCAACTGGTCCCAGCTCGCACGGAGCAGAAGCGACGGGCGGACATTGATTGCAGCGGCCGAGACCGTCGAACGGTTTGTGATGCATGCATCGGGCCAATCAAGAAGAGAAGAAGAGAAGAAGAGAAGAAGCTACTGATTGGACATGGATGCTTCAAATCCTATCTTTATAGATTTAGGCATGAGGAAGATCCGTTTTGTACACATTGTACGCGGACCATAGAAGTCCGAGATTCGCTGCCGAACGGGAAGAGCTAAGCCTAGGTATTGGAAGGCCATTCACAGTCACTGACTTGATGGACATCCTACTTAGCTCGCAAAACAATTGGAATGCTATATGCACCATGGCTCAACCCCTCGATAGGAATCTACTGGAGGCCTTCGTGCCATCTCCCCTACTTAGCGGTAGTTCCGCAAGAGGGAAACGGAGAGTAGGGGTGGTTTTAGTGGGTGGGGAATTCCGAGTCCCACACTTTTTGGCAAGAGACCGTCCAATAAGCCTGCTGCCTACATTCTCCAAAATATTCGAGAGAATATTCTTGAGACGTATGTTGGCCTTCAGTGCTGTGGACGAAGCTCTTCCAGAACACCAATTTGTATTCCGCAGTGCCCACGGAGCCCCAGAACAGGTACACAGGGTTTGCAATTACATCCTGGAGACTATGGAGGAGGACTCCTACTGCTCTGCTGTCTTCCTCGACATTCGACAAGCATTTGATCGCAGCAGCTTTTTAAGCTCAAGCCCCTCCTCCCAACTGAACAATTCGCTCTGCTACGCTCCTTTCTCGAAGGTCGCTGCTTCATGGTCCAGCTGAGGGACGAGCTCTCGAGCATCCGCCTCATCCGAGCAGGTGTACCTCAAGGAAGTGTACTTGGCCCAGTACTGTACACCCTGTACACAGCTGACCTGCCGGTCCCAGATGCACAAAACACATTGGTAGCCATTTATGCTGATGACACCGCCTTCCTTGCTTCCAGCCCCATCGCCAGCAGAGCGTCAGCCTCAGTGCAATCCTTCTTGGACGGTTTCAGTGCTTGGGCTTCCCGGTCAGCACTGCACCTTCACAAAAAAGAGAGGCAACACACCGAGGCTTAAGCTGAACGACTCAGTCATACCACACTCGCCCTCAGTCAGGTACCTGGGCATAACACTGGACAGGAGACTTACTTGGTCTGACCACATTAAACAAGCTGTGGCTGTCACTTATGCGAAGGCTAACAAATTGGACTAAATCCTTAGACCGAGATGTGGGCTTTCATTACGCGCAAAGATTTTAATACTCAAGTCAATAATCATACCGACCTGGACCTGGGGTATCTGCCTCTGGGGTACTGCCTGTGACACCTCCATTAAAAAGGTCGAGACTATGCAGAACAAAATCTTGCGCAGAATGCTCGGTGCAACCCGGTATGTGCGCAACTTCACCATCTACAAAGACCTCGGCATTCTTCCAGTCTGCTCCCAGATCAACCGCCACACCAGCAGATACAACGACCGCTTAGTGGCCCACACTAACCGCCTCGCCAATGATCTGGCAACAAAGAGGATACGAAGACGACTCAACAGACGACACCCCTCCGACCTTTGGATCCACGGAAGGCGACCAACAGGCCGTCTCCTTGGTTCACCCTAACTGGCTCTCATTTTACCAGTAATGCTACTTCTCCAGCCAACTGGCAACCTGTTTTTATTCCTGTTCCTGTAACCTCATAAAAATTTGCAAAAAAAAAAAAAAAAAAAAAAAAAAAAAAAAAATATATTTTACCCTTTTACCCAGTGACAAAAAAAAGGAAAAAAAAAATTACCAGTTTAAGTAAAAGAAATAAAAAGGAGAATTCCAAAGTTATCAACCAACCCTCTCATAAACCTCAACACATATACAGAAAAAAAAGCACAGTTGAAGTCTGTTTGGCATAATTACACAGACAACGACTTGTTGGTGACAATAACCTCCCTCCGCTGCCTCCTCCTTTTTGGTCTGTGCTCATTGACATTTTTGAAAAATTGTTTTGTTAAGGCAGCAGCATACTTTAAGGATTTGGACGCACCTGCTGTGCCCCGCCATGCTTATTGCCTTGACTCTGTCACTCCCCTGATTGATTGATATGCATCGATGTGGCAATATGGCAAAAGATGCCTAAACTGTAAACGGCAGCGGCCACTTGAAACTTTAGTTGCCACCAGGCCAAAAACACAACACAACGCAGCGAAAAAAGCAAGGGGCAAACATCGACACTCGACTCGACCCTGTGCTGAAAGTGTATTTTATGTAGTTGCCGCCCTCCCCCGACAACTCCAAACCATTAATCTTCATTTCCCTGCCCTGCAATGTGGAAGCAGCAGCAGTTCCAGCTCCGGGCAGGCACTGTGGTTGCGTAGGAAAGGCGGCGCTCGAGTCAAGTGGTAATTTTGGTTACTTTGTTTGCCTGCTTTTAGGCTCCCTCCCTCGACCGCAACCGTTAAAATGCGGCCGTGTTCAACTTGCCGCAGACAAATGAGCAGATGGAGCGCTGGTTGTCAAAACGCAGACCGTACCGTCCCGTCCGCCCGGACTCTCAACCGCACGTCAAGCATTAATTCATAATTATGTATGCCGACAGTGTAGCCAGAGCTCTCGGCTCGCCCGAAAATGAAATATGCAGCCCTAAATGCGTTGAGTAGTGTACTAGGTGCCGGAAGTTCGCACAGTTAGACCGGAACTTTATAATTATGGTATGTCGCTGAGTTATTGCTCCCACAACTTGGTCGTCATAGTTATGCTGATCCCCAAAAAAAAACCAAACAGAAAAGTTGGCATCTTTACTTCTAAGCGAGGTACTTACATGGCGCCCACATAAAGCGCATTGTTGCGCTCATCCATGTAGAAAGTTTTGTAGTGCAGCGGCCCACAGCTAAAGTCCTTGACGTGCTCTGCAAAATGAAGGAGAGAGGGAGAGTTGTAGGGTGAGTCTAAGTCTATACAAATACAAAGGAAGTGCCATAAGTCAAATGAGGCATACAGTTAATTAAAGCTTAACAAAACTGTCAGCGACAGCAGCAGCAGCAGCAGCTCCAAAAAGAACTAATTAAACTATTATAATTTAGCGCACAAAGTTAATTTATGAGCCAAAAAAGTAAACACACAACAATACACCAAGCATGTCCTTGCACATTTGACACTGACAGCAGCCTCAGCGGAGCACCCAATGTCACGTAGTTACTCAGCGAAGCCAATGTCACGTGCTTGTCTCTCTCTCCAAGGATGGCACCGCTGTCAATGTCATTAACAAAAGATTGAGGCATTTAGCTGAAATTTTTACGACATTAAGTTGTCAACTAATTTGGCCCAATTAGTAAACAAAAGTCGACAACTTTTTATTCCAGCCAAAAAGCTACAGCAAATCCTTTGATGGCAGGCGCCAAGAGTCATTTCGGTTGAGCAAAATGAAGGCGCAGATAATGAGCTGCCCAACAACAGCAACAACAACAACAACAATGGCCAGCGAACAGGATCATTAAAAAAGGGACTGGAATGGACTTCCGTCATTTGCATATATTTAGAAGACTCTTCCTAAACTCCAACTACAAAATATCCTGTTCCCTTTGATTTTACTCCCGTTTCAATAAAAATTTTGGTGTTTTTTGTCTGATCTTATTGGGACTGCCAGATTGTATACACAGAAAAAATAAAGTCAAGATATTTTCAATCTTTTTAATCTTGGAGTAAGCCAGGCATGAGCTCGAAATTTCAATCTTGACTTCCAGGATATTCTACACAATTCAAGCTTTTAAGGATTGGCCCATGCCTTTCGAACTTGTATCATTCCAAATGTGCTTACTTCAATCCCTTTCGAGAGCGAAGAAATATAAGTAGCCTTTTAGACATACTGCAACAACCGATGGGGATGATAGTGTGCGATGAGATACCTTTCCATTCATGTTCAGTGCGCGCATGGTCGTGGTTTCGAATCTCAGTTGAGCACAACAATTTTTATATTTTTTTGTTTTTTCAGAAGTTTTAAGTTGATAAGGATGTCCTATGTCATGTGGCCCGGCGGAGGAAAGGAAGAAGAGGAGTTATCTTTTCTCAAATTGAGAAGCCAAAAACATGCCAAAAATTATACAGCTTTGGGATTAAATTGTGCACGAATCACCGCATTCAGTGCTTTTATTTTGGCAACACTTCAAGAGCGTAACGGGAAATTAAGTGCCTATCTCAGTTAGACCCCTCCTACCTAACTTTTATAGACTCTGAGATCGGAGCGCTCATACAGTCAGTCGACCACACTGTTACCAAAAAATATCTGTGTCTATCAGCAAAGAGAATCAAACATAGAAACACACTTTGAAACGCCTCTATTATTTTGAGACAAAGAGAACCTTCTTTGTGACAACTCAAAATTTTACTCAACCTTTTTGTCTACATGGGAAAACAAGTTGGTTAGAGCAAAGACCAATATAATCTCAATTTGCAATAAGCTTGGTTCTTAAAGATGAAAAGCCAGGGGGGAAAATAGTGTGCAAAAAATCGAGGCGTTACTCATCTTCATATTCTTATGACTTTGGGGGTGGCGGACATAGTCACAAAAATTACTCAAAGAGTCAATAAATGACTCAAAGAGCCAAAATGACAGCAAACAGCTAACTAATATCTGAGTGAAAGGTTGACAAAGTGTGATTCTATATAAATTTTGTTGGCCGTTCCAGCACAAATCGATGACAAAAAAATCGATGGAATGTGACGTGCAATCATGATTGATCATTTTTGTGATTTCGATTGTTGAAAAAAAAAGAAAAAATTTAAGCTGTCATTAAAAATAGAAACGATAGCTTTCCACATAAAATTTTTTTACAAAAAAATATCAAGGCGTTGAGCATAAGCCAATCACCTTTTTTTATGTTTGATGTATGATTTTTGATCAAGGCTGCAAACCTCTAAAATTTTGCAGAAGGTTCGGTCCGGGGGTTCGAACCCGTTGTAATCTTAAGGTTCGGTTCGCGGACCGGTTCTTGGAACTTCTGGTTCGAACCTCGGTTCGCTTGAACATAAAAGAATAGTTTCGGTTTATAAATACTTATTTGTTTAAATAACATCCTATATTTCAATGATGCTACTTAAGATCAGCGATGGCCAGCAAGAGCGAGGCCAAAAAAGTGAGATAGTATTGGTGTGCGAAAATAAAGCGCCGAGAATTTGCTTTGACCTAATCGCTTTGAACTCTGTCGAGCGAATGACGCCTTTCTGCTCTTATGGTCTCAGCTTCGGCAAGCGTTCGGGTCATGTACGCGTAAATAGCGAAATATTTTCGCCCCCGGGGAGGAACCAAGGGCCATCGCTGCTTTAGATATCAAATTTAATTTACTTTTACAACTTTTGAGAACTGCTAAGTGTACGTTAAGAAGCATTATATCTTCTAGGAGCTGTTTAAGTAGCTTCACTAGCTCTTAGATCAGAAAGATCAAACTTTCGATGTATGTTCTCTTGGACAGTTGTCCAAGGAATCTCTAACATCATTTACAGATTTCATATTTGATATTTGTTCAGTGCTTTCTATGTCTTTCATAAACTTCTCTTCTTTGCAATCAAAAGTTGATTCATTTAAAAGTGAATTTTGAAAACTCTCATTAAGAATTTCTTTTTGGGGCTTCAGCAGAAGTTAACAAAGTTGAAAAACTCGAGTCTAAGAGCGCTGCAGCCAATATTGGCACTGAGCTTATAATAAAAGAACGTTTATCGAAAGTTTATAGTAATAAACAAAAGATTTCAGAACAATGGCTCGAAAAGAAAAGCCTGCGGAATTAAAATCACTTAGAAGTAATTGTGAATCCTGCAGTTTTCAATTCAAAAGATTTTAGGTGGAGCTTCTTTAAAGAACTCTGAATACATAAATCTTTAATTGTTAGTAAACGTTAGGACATTTTGTAGGTTAAGTTCCATTGCGTCTCACAGTCGAGCAATAGTTTTTTTTTTAATTTTTCTATAAGCAAAAGATTTCATATAGTGTGAGTACGGAGAAGTATGGGAACTCTATAGAGTAGTATACTAATGTCAAACTAAACTTCCCAAAAAATTCGTTATTTACCAAATTTAGAATTTGTGCAGCACAACAAGCAGTAAATCTATTGAGGTAACTTGGTCATAGTCCAAATCAAGAAATGCTTTTGATGCACATGAGCAACCTTTATCAACATTACAGTCTTTATAGTTGCATTCCTGTTCTGCTCTGCAGTTGTCATTCAAAAGTTCTCCTACTCGATCCATATTCGCTTCATTATCGACGTTGATAGTATAAATCTGACCTAAAGAAATGTCGCAGGATTGGAAAACTTATTGAATGAGAGCAGTTAGATTACCAGCAATTTCTATATTTCCCAGTAAGTGTCGTTGGAAGAACAACATAATATGTTGAACCGAACCTAATTTTTTGAAAAAAGCGGTCCGGTTCGGGTTCCAGTTCGAGGAGTCAAAAATATAAGGGGTTCGGTTCATGGTCCGGTTCTTAGGACCCAAAAAACCCGAACCGAACCGGTTCTAAGAGGTTCGGTTCAGGACCGGTTTGCAGCCTTGTTTTTGATGTTTGATGTATGCTGGTGAACAAGGCCAATGGCCTAACAGCTCGTTAACGTCAAACGTCTATCGATAAGGCTGCCTTCACACTGTTCGATATATGATAGTCTCAGCAGTAATTTCGTTGACTCATAGGAATTCTAAAGGCTCTTAATTTTCTGTCATTCTGCTGCCAGACAAGGCAATCCTTCTATTATTTTCCATTCAAAGAGCTGCTGTCTGCAACAACAAACTATGCTCCGCTTGTCGTCAACCAAATCTCAATTCTGTCTGAAATGCAAATTTTCTATCTACATATGGCGTTGCGTTTTCTAATGACGAATTCGCTGGCAGTGAGCTCTGTCCTGCGGAGATGAGTATTAGAGAGAAACTTTGCTCAGTCGACACCGATTCTGTCAGAAATTAGTCAGCTGTTCGCTGTCACTTACGCTCTTTAGATACTTTTGGGTCAGCTGTTCGCTGTCGCTTACGCTCTTTGAATACATTTGGGAATATGGTCGTCTCGCTCTAACCACAGTGATTTCCTACTGGGACTATAAAGTTTTTTTAACTATCGTTTAGCAGAGAGGCAGCGCAAACTTTCTCTCTACTACTAAATGCTCCATGGCTCTGTTTAAGATTAGAAGGCATTTCTGTTCTGTACTTGTCAGTCGAATGTTTTTAAATTTTTGTTTAGTTTTTCATAATTTTGTAGAATGAATTATAGCAAATTATTGGCCATACGTCTACAGCGCAAAACTAGGTGAGCTTTGCAGTTGTCCTTCGCTATTTTCAGCAATTACTCAAACTTCAACTTAGCACTCAAGAGCCAAATGTGCAGAATCAGAGAAGATTCAAGCATCCGGATACCATACAAATTTCAAATCAGCATGTACTCGATCCCAAATTTAACAAGGTGAGTTTTA
>JAEIFU010002970.1:0-34981 GCA_018904235.1 Lordiphosa stackelbergi
GCGCCAAAAGCGGTTCGAGTTCGGTTCAAAACCGGTTCGGTTCAGAACCGGTTTGCTATGTTTCAGGCATATTAATCTGATTAATGCGTGATTAGAGCGATCTGCCACAATATTGTTCGATCCAGATACGTGCACGATATTGGTAAAAACTGTGCGATTTAATTGGAGATGAGCGTATCTGCATTGAGAGTGGGGCTTTGTCCAACTTTTTGTTGAAAGCATAGATCAAGGGTTTGTGGTCAGTTTGTACAACGAAATCTCGACCGTTAAAAAGTGCTTAAAATGCTTAATGGACAAATAAATTGCCAGTAGATCTTGTCATTCGCACTGTAGTTCCGACATCCTGGACATCCTGGTGCAATGAAATTCAAAAGTGTGTTGACAACAGGGGTTGACTTACAAGTCGAGAAAGCATTATTTGGATTTGATGTCCAATTAATTGGTGTGCGATCGATTTTCTTTGACTCTTTGCATTGCCCTGTGAGAAGTGCTTGTGATTCTGAGGCCAGCGGAATGAATTTATGAAAGTAATTCAAGGCGCCTAGATATCGGCGTAATTCCATGATGTTGCTGGGCTTTGGGTTGTGTAATTTTTTATGGCCATGTTATGTGTAACTTCTGCGGCAGCGGCAGCAGAGGGGAGAAATGGTGGTTGGGGGTTACAGCCATGTTATTGATTGTTTTTAATTTTTTTTCAAAAGGGGACTCCATGTGGCTACGCCACTTTAACTATTTAGTTTAATTAACAGATTAGATGAGAATTCAGATTAAGTTATTTTCTTCTTCTTGTGCCTGTGTGTTAGAGATGTACAATAATTGAGTTAGTGTTATATCGCGCATCGATAGATGTTAGTGATGTGTGAACTAGTCGGAACTGTAACTGGAACCGCCACATTGTCACGATAGTGGTGCCATCTATTGGTCAGTTAAAAAAATCCCTAGACAAACATTTTTGAAAACAAGTAAAGGCGCCATTTACGATGAACGATACTCAAGCTGTGACCAAAAGAGCGTTTCACAATAAAAATATTTTTCAATATTTTAGGACGGTTTTGTATAGGAGAATTTCTCATTTTCAGGGCGAGTTTGGGACTTTTTAGTTTGTTGTTTTTGAGTCTAAAGCTTAGTATACGCCTCAACAAAGGAACTGCCAAAACAAAAAATTCCATATAAAAATAACTTAATGAACTTTTGACACCAAAGGCCTTTGTTTTGTGAATTATTTTTGATGGAGTTTTTGGTTTGGGCAAATGCTATGTTGAGGTGTAAACTAGCCTTAAGACTCGCACATTGTCATAAATTTTATAAAATTAAAAAATTCTATTCATCTGTAAACATTTCAAACCAAAAGCTAAGAAAGCTTGGCTGGACTTGGTAAAAGCACCTCAAGCACTCTACCCCTCTCTCTCTCTCTCTCTCTCTGCTTAGCTGTGGGTGCTATTCTCTGGCTCTCCCGCATGTTGTTTGTAACTTCAGGCGGTCTACAGGTGTCACTTGAACAATATTGTTTATTAAATAGAATGTGTGAAACCATTTATGGCCCTTTAGCTGTAGATACTTCCTAAAAGGTAACCCTTTTGTATACCCTAACGCTTGACTTGCATTTAAATTAGCCACAGGAAATTGTATATTTTTATGGTATGCCCCTTCTTAGGCACGCCTCTGCCCCCATACGCTCCCTCTCTTTCTTTCACTCTCTGTGTGTCACGTTCTCTGCTCTCACAAGTTTTTTGGCGCGCACTACAACACTCACATGTATCCAACTGTTTTGTATGCCGGCTGAGAGCGCCAGCTAAATACGCGCTCAGTATTCAATTTGAAAGCAACGCGTGCGGTTCGACCAAAAATTTGCTTACAATTTGTATTCAACAAAGTCGCAAAAAAAAAAAAAAAACAACAAATATAAATAATAAACATATCAAATCAGCAATAAACACAAACGCGGCCAAGCTTAAGGAATTATGAAAATTTAGGGTGAATAATTTAGAATTTAAGCTAATTAAGTTGATTTCGAGTCAAGTCGAAAAGGGCAGAAAAGCAACAGCTGATTCGCGCTGTGTGTAAATACTTGTGTATATTTCTTTGGCGCACAAAAGTGTGCTTTAAATTTATGGATTTCCTTGGTGTCCTTGCAAACAAGTGTCGTTTGTCTGTGGCAGTCATTATCCTTTATGTCTGTGATGAGCAGATGGAAATACGTTGTGCCTCAGCAAATTTTTGTAAATTTTTTTAAGTCAAACAATTTGTATTAAATAAATATTTGTTTTTATAAAAAACCCACTAAGGCAGATGAGAGGCAGCATCTCACACACACACACACTCACACATACAAGGCTAAAGCGGCACTTTAGCAACACCTGGCCTGCCTACCTTTACTGTCTAGTAGCTGTCCATCAAGTTTGCCTTAATTTAATTAAGCGCTCAATGTCCTTACGGGCATACAAACATACATACACACACACACACACAACAGCACAGTGTGGGAGCCTGCAAAGGGGTTAAAAGGGTTCAAAAGCAAACTTGTTTATCATTTGAGGTCTTGTTTGATAAATTTAAATTTCCAATTGTGGTTTCTTGATTTGATTTCGATTAATGTTTGTGATAACCTAATAAACTCTTCCTGTTCAGTGGTTTCTCCAGACAACAAAAGAATTGTGTGAGAGTTCATTCTCGAAATCTGTACTTAAATTGTTATAAGTTAAAAAGGTGAAACGAGTAATTTGTTTAAAATATATTAAAAACAAAAATAATTTTGTTTCCCCAGGTCTCGTTATGCTTGCACATAACTTTAAAAACAGAAACATTACACACTACAAAAGAGGCTAGTTGAGCGTACAGCTGTTTCATTGGTATCTCTACCGAGTTTGTAAATCTCCCAATTTAGTTAAAAAGTTTAGAATATCAATTTTAACGTGCTTCTGACATTGAATATTCTGGATTCAATTGTGGCATACTTTATTTTTATACTCTGTACCAAAGGTACAAAAAAAACATTTTTTATCGATTAAACTATATTCCAGTTATGACCAAAATAAAGTTACTTTCCACTACGTGGCATTAGTGGCGTCATCTATTGGTCAGTTTGGAAATCCCTCATTTCCCATGCAATTAGTGGTGCCATCTATTGTTCAGCAGCACTGTTTTTTACATTTTTACTCCGGGTACAGCGTATATTACAGTCGGGCTTGACCGACTTTCTAACCTGTTTGCTCTATTCTCTCGGTTTGCTATACCAGATTCTTGTTTCAAGAATTTTTTTTAGGAAAGATTCAAACTTATTTTAGGTTTTAAGATTTAAGAGCTCAACGACAAAACGGTATGAACTCGATTTAAGCGAATGAAACAGAGCTTGTTAATAACCACCAACATTTAGTTTCACTCAGTTCTGCACACATCAAGGATAGAAAAAATTGAAGCTCTAATCGCTCGGTTCAGTAAGTGTCTCTGGTTGAGCAAACAGAACCTATCTCTCTGACGCCGTGGTGTAGACACTAGGCCTGCTTGTCAGGCCCGTTTCCGAATTCCCGTTTCCGAGTTCGATTAATCGGAATTGGTAAGAGCTGTGATTTCTAGGAAACGATTAAATAATTCGAAAATTTTTACCATTAAGGGTTGAATGAAGATAAATGGGGTTTTGAAGGTAAAAGCCGAAGATCTAAGTCGGGTTTTGAAAGCTAGTACATATATCAATTCCGGAATCGATAACAGAACAGGATAAATTTTTTGAGAATTTTTCACAGGGATGCAAACCACTGGGGCTTTCTGAACCACGGTTTCGGTTCGGCTCGCTCTTTATTCATTTAATTAACTAAAGAAACATATTTCTGATACAAGTATTCAGATTATTCAATAACAAGACTTAGGTTTTCAGTTAATTATGTTCAAAATTTCGACCGCATTTTCCGTTGAAGGTTCTCATTTCGTTTTGAAATTCTAAAATTTTACATATCAATTGACGTTGTTGTTGAGTTGTTGTGAGTTGTTTTCATTAAAGTTTTGAATTTTGTTGTATATTACCATTAAATGAGACTTAGCTACATTTTTCTTCTTCTTCTGATAGCAAGGTTGATCCCTGGAATCAAAGAAATCAAACTCAAAAATAGTTGGTACTCTTTTTTCCAAAGAGTTGACAATTCATCCTCTTTTTAACCTAATTTATATTTGCCTGCCTGCCATACACTCCTGCCCAAAATTATACGACACCTTGAAAATTTTAGTTTCGACCCTCGTAGGAGAATGGGGAAGCATAATAAAATGAAATCAAGTATGCAAAATGAAAGCTTAATGAATTCTGCTTAAAATCTGATATTCTTATCTCTGCTTGCATATCGCGTTTTCAAGTAGCGGTTAAAAAAGCAAAAAAGTTCGATTTTTGTCATGTCTGCAAGTGTATCAAAATTATATGACACTTGTCAATTTCTTGTATTTAGTTAATATTTTATTCTTATAATGGTATAAACAATATTTAATAATTAATAGAGCCACCTTTCGCCATTGCTACCTCGAAAAGTCTCTGAGGCATTGAATTCACTAAATTTGTTAGTAAATTTTGGTCCTAAAAGAGATCATTAAGCCAAAAATTCGCTTCTGAGGCTTTCGACGTTCTCAAATTTGTTATTGGCGTAAACTCGACTGGCTAAGATTCCCCCAATATTCTCAATTGGGCTTAGGTCAGTGGAGCACTCTGACCAATCAATACATTCATATGGTATCATTTAAGAAGCGCTGAGTCTCTCTGCTCTTGTGAATACATGCATTATCTTGCTTAAAACAAGATCTCTTTCCATATATTCTTCCAAAATGGCAGAAGACGATCCTCCAATACTTTTTTGTCTTCTCCACTGTTCATCCTGCAGCTTGTAGAACACAGATCAAGCGTTCAGACGCATGAAAGGCTCCCCAAACCATTGCAGATCCGCCTCCGAAATTGCGTTTTGGAAAACATAAGTGGATCGTACGCAAACTCTCCAAAACTGCCGAAACCCATCTGGGCCATCAAGATTAAATTTTTTTTATCAGAAAAAAATTATCTAAGTGAAAAATATTGAACAAAGCTGTTTAAACAAAATAAAGCTAAAATTTTATACCGAGGACCAGTTTCTCTCCAAAATTTTTTTTCCACAAATTGAAGTCGTCTGTTTTTGTGGTTCAAAGAACAGAGCCTTCTTTAAGATTCCTCTGACAATGCACTCCGATGATTGCAGCGTCCGCCAAACAGTCATCAGTGACACAGGCGTACTGCAACATGCGGCAAGTGTGGAGCACGAAGAAAACAATTGCTAGCTTTAAGTATTATGCGACGTTTTTGGCGGTCAGACTACTTGGGTTTTTCTTCCAAAGCTATGCTTCACACCATATTCATCCAGATTGCTCAAAAATTTGGTGGTAACACAACGTGTTCGACCGATTTTCCGTGATATTTCGCTTACATTAAAGTCAACATCGTTGAAGGCTCTTATCCTTTCCTTTTTCTCGTCGGTAACAAACGCCCACGCAGCATTTTATTACAAATTCATTAAATTGTTAGCAGATATATAAAAAGAATTAATTGATATATGTCGTATAATTTTGATACACTTGCAGACATGACAAAAATCGCTACTTGAAAACGCTAGGTGCAATCAGAGATAAGAATATCAGATTTTAAACAGAATTCATTATGCTCTTTCTGCATACTTGATTTTGTTGTATTATGCTTTCCCATTCTCCTACGAGGGTCGAAACTAAAATTTTCATGGTGTCGTATAATTTTGGGCAGGAGTGTAGAAAAACTCATCCTCATTTTCTATTTCAAGCCATTTATTTTACTCAATTAGAATAACTCAATTATAAATAAAAACTTTACGTTTGAGTATTCAGTAAGTTGACCCCAACGGCTAATAGAATCAAGACTTGGTTTAATACAATTTTGGGTCCTATAAATTTTATATTTGTTGATGTTCTTACTATATTACAACAACTCTGCGCTTCCAAGTATTTTCCTAATATTTTAAAGCTAAATGTTGATTTTTTGGTCACTATTCGCCAGTAACTCAATTCCTAGCTGAAGTGAACCTAACCGAACCATTTTATGTTTCGCTTTTTGGTTTGGTTCAGCATTTTATAAAACACACCGGTTCAATTTACGGTTCGGTTCACAAGCGAAACAAGCGGTTCGGTTCGGTTTAAAATATATAATATTTTTTTATTTTTGAATTAATTTTTTATTTGCTTAAATTGCGTATAATGTTATCGATAACAAGCCTTTCGATACATAATAACAGCTGCATCTACAAATGCTTCGCTATTATGATACTTCAATTTTATTTGGTATTACCGCATCAATCGAGTTCAGCAGGAAGATCATTGAAAAGTAGTGTTGGATGAAGGTTGTACATTTCACTAAACATGTTCACTTGTCTCCTTACAAGGTCAGTTAACTCACTGATTCACCTGTTCAGTTAAGTGAACACCTCAATTTTTTTCAACCAGTCATGAATAGTAGGGGGAGAGTCTCCGGTTGTGGACACACTTGCGATTTTCACTAATAACTTTTTTCCAAGTCAACTTTTGCGATGATATGAACATCATTGTAAAACTAGAGACTCTAGCTAACTTTTCACTACTTCAGAACCTATTGTTCTAGACAAATGGAAAAAAATTTGCAGCCATATGAAGTGATGATTTTTGGCCAAAATTTTTTTGTACCCGGTTGTGGACACCCTTGTAAAGTCGCTATAAATTGAAAAATATGAAGTAAAATGGCCATTATTTGATGAAAAAAGAACGTTTATTTATTTAAGAAGAGTGGCAAAAAGAACGAATAATAATGGCATTCAGATGCAAGAGAGATGCAATTTTTGCATTTGAAATAGCTGACCGTCATGCCAGCGCACTTCAAATGCACAGGACGATCGCAAACATCGCAAAGGATTCGCGTTTTTTTCAAGAGCGCCAAACAAATCAAACAGAAGTCGACATCTTCGTCTTCTTCCGATGACGAAGACGCCTTCTTCTTGGCATCGCGTTTGGCCGATGGCTTGGCTGGTGGTGTTGCCTATCGTTTTCCTGGCCGGCCACGTTTCTGGGGGTCTTCTTCTGGTGCGACACAGAATCACGCAGCCGCTGTTTTGCCTCGCGCAAAACCTCGACGCTTTCCGGAGAAGTTAGCACAGTGGTTTGCATTGGCTTGCGACCGCGATTCGATGGCTTTTTCGGAGAAGTTCCTTCATCCAACAGTGATAAGCGGCTAGCCGAAGACGCTCGTGGAGTGGATGGTTTGGGGGAGGTTAACACCTCTTCTTCTCGCCAAAAAACGAAACATCCGCAACATTTGTTCTAACTTTCTCCAAATTCCGAATTAAAGTGGTTCGAGGAAGCCCATATTCCTTGGCTGTAGCTTTGACGGCCTTCTTATCGATGAGGCATTGCTTGAATGGCATCGACCAGCCCATTAAAATTGATTTTTGTTGAATCGGGTGATATTTTTGGTGTTGACATGGCTAAAAATGCACATAAATTCACAAAAATGCTGGAAAATAAGATACACTAACATAAACAACGATATTTGACAGTTTTATGGCCAAACACACGATTTAAACACAAAAAACGAGGGAGTCCACAACCAGTGCAAAAGTTTGTCCATTTTTGGAATAGTAGAGATTTTTATTTTGTTCCGCAAATTTACACGACACAAACATTTCACTGAAACGTGATATCTCCTCACAGACACAATACACTAACAACAAACCAATACACCAAATAACAAAGTATGAAACACTTTTTTCAATGTTTTGCTACAATTTATCTGTTATCTGTTACTTGTCAAAAAATAGACTGGGGTGTCCACAACCGGAGCGTGTCCACAAACGGTGACTTTACCCTCACAGAAATAACTTAATAATGATCTGGGGCACACTATAATTATTATTCATATCAATAAAAAGCCGAAAGGACAGACCTGCCATTAACCAATTGTAAAATATCAAACATTTTGAGTATTGCAGGCTCGAGGTCAAGTATAATATATTTAGGTTGCATTTCGGCAATTGTTGAGCTTTGTAGTGTTCGTGAAGATCCGAAATATATTAGATAAACAACATACACATTTGTGTGTTTTACTTGACCTCGAGCCTGCAATACTCAAATTCTGCGATTTAAAAATGTCGCTAACTATTCAACTTGAAAATATCAAAGTTATATTTTCGAGCATATCAATATGATATTTTTAAGATCAAATTGATATTTTCTCATTTCATTATAAAACAAAAAAAATAAATATATAATACTTGGAAACGGCAAACTTAGCCTAAAGCCCTGATTCCAGATGACATAAATTTTTATTTCGGCACAATACTTTAGCTTAGATTTGTTTTTATGTCAAAAAAAACTTTAAAAATTTGAACCCTTTTGCATGAATTCCCGACTCCGCTTCTGATTTATGTGGATACAAGGCAAACGCTTGATTTGTTGCTGGTTTTTTCACTCTTGACTGCAGCACTCCACACACACACACACACACACATGTATACACTGACAGGCCTCTGCCAACAACAACCACAAAAGCCACAGGCCATTTGGGCATGAAGGATATTATAAACGAACACACAGACATACAGTATGTGCCTCAAAGGGGCTTGTACTAGACAAGGTTACCCAGAGATGGTAAATTTATATAGTAGAATCTTCCACCTTTCTCTCTCTCTCTCTCTCTCTCTCTCTGTCAAGCCCCTGCCTTGACAGCAACAATAACATGTCGGCCACCTGCTGCGGCTTGCACTTGAGTCCATTTTCCTGTTATTCTATCTGTTTATTATTTCTCGTTTCCTTCTCCCTCACTCCCTAGCTCTCTGCTTGTGTGTGTGTGTGTGTGTGTGCCTGCGGTCTGTCTGTCAGTTGTTAAATTTTTAATAAACTCTCAGTTTACATTTGTGTTTTGCTGCTTTCAAAAAAGAACTTTTTCGATTTGTTATTCATCAAATTTTCATTTTATTTTTACATATTTATGATTTGGTGATTGATTTGTGATTGGCACACAGATAGAAGATATTGTTTAACAATTGTATCTCATTTCGTGTATTTGCATTTCCGCAATTCGCTTTGAGTACCTCCACCCACTTACTCACTCTCTTTACACACTCTCCCCATGTCTGTGTCTCTGTGTGTGCCGCTCAAAATGCAAAACTAAGTGGAATGATAATTTGTGTAAACGAGTGCGCGACCCACAAGTTTATTGGGCGCTACTCGGGGTGGAGGAAGGGCCAGAGGTGAGACGCAGAGGGCTCGGGGCCAGCTAATGAACTCAAAAGCATGACCCGTATAGAAGATGATTAGAGATGGAACATTATCAAAAATAATTTGATGTTAAAATTTTGATGTAAATTAATTTTTAACAAAGCTTTACCAACATTTCGCCCCTTAAGCAGTATTAATTTTTCAAATTCGGATATGGCCCGACTGGTCAAAAACGTGCTTGGCCATACCAGCACGATATAAAATGGAGGATGCTAATTTCTTAATGTTGTTTCAAATTGATATTGTCGAAAGTATTAAAATAATATTTCGAGGATGTCAAATTGATACGAACTTGTATCAGGCGGAAACTTTTTTGTACTAACTTGTTAGTATCAACTTGATGTTGTTTAAACAGAAGTCAAGGTAACGGTGTTCTTCATGCTGGAACCCATTCATGTAGAGCTTTTCGCCTTCCCAAGGACCCTGAGTGAAAAATGGGAAAACACCTACGCAGTTGTCGTCGTTTCAATCCCCTTGCACTGTGAGTCATTTTGCAAAGCGCTGAAACAGCCACAGCAGAACAGAACATTACATCTGTAAAGTTGAAACAAAAAGCGCTTTATCGGCTTAACATTCTCAAAATTTTTATATTTGGGTAATTAATAAATTTAAGATTTTTTATAATAATATAGCTTTTTATTTTTCTCTAAATATATGTATAGTTAAGTAAATTAATATAAAAAAAAAAGAAAGTTTTTTATTTTTTGGTTTTTTATCACATGGAGATCCCCTAGCTGTGAATTGCGCTTATGCATTGATCCTGGCATGATTTTCCACTTGAGTTGCATTACTTTTTCCATTCGGGGGTGCCACAGAAATCTCTAGAGATTATGCCTACAGTTGGTTTGTAACTTCTAGAGATTTTTTTTTTAATTATTAACTATTTATTGATGTTCCATCTCTAAAAACAGGGCTGAATCTCTCTCCAAAAAAATTTCCCTTATTTTAGATGTGGGTTAATTTAATGATAAACTGAAATTTTTTGACTGTGTTATATGTTTTATGACGCATTTTTAAATAATAATTCAATTTTAATTCGCATTCTCCACCAATATAATGCAAAATTTAAAAATTTGTTGGCGCCGTACATGAGGTATTCGTTTCCATCCCTTAATCGCTAGCTGTCATGTTGAGGCCGCCACTTCGACAAAAGGCGCTAGTGAGAAAAGAGCTTTGCAAAATCTCCTAATTAAACATTAGAGGTTGGAAACCAACCAAAAGAAATTTCTGTGGCACCTAAGAATTGTAATTCGGTTGGAATTTGGTTGGAAGAGGTTTCTGTGGCACCCCCATTATGAATATTTTATATCCTCGTTGGTATTTTTCGCGATTTAAGAAGTCAGTCACGGAAATAGGTGACTGAATAGGAAACTAATCAATTAAAATTTGCCCAACACTGATTCTATGTATTGTACTTTTAATGTTTTAGTATCGGTTAACTTTTTTTGTGAAATTGTCCATACATATACGATTAACTACTTAAACTTACTTTGTCATGGAGGAAAAAATATTATAGATAAACTTTGCGCTGCCTGTCACTTTTGCTGGTGCTAAATGATACTTCATAGTGTCAGTAGGAAATCACTGTGGTTAGAGCGAGACTACCATATTCCCAATTGAATCCGGAGAGGGTAAGTGAGACCAAACAGCTGACACAAAAGTATCTAGAGGGAGCGAAAGTAAATCGAACAGCTGACTAATTTCTGACACAAACGGTGTCCACTAAGCAAAGGTCATCTATAATACTCATTCTCCATGACCCTGTAAATACAGAAGCTCGAGAAGTGTCTTCCGTCTGGAACTACAATAAATCAAAACATTACATGTGACTCGTCAAGCATCGCCAGCGCCTACATTCGGCTTGCTTCGTTTTCCTATTTATACATCAAATTTTCGAACTAACATTCGTTGACATTAAAACTAATTTAGTTTCAAATTAATAGTTCTGCGAATCAGACAAATGTTCAAAGTTTTAAATTAATATCTAAATATTAGTTTAAGACTTTTTGGGTTTAATTGAATAAAAGTTGCAGTTTCAATTTGAGACACTGCGTACCAAAGAATACAATTCTTTTTGGTGTAGAAACTAACAAAAAAGTCTCTAAATTTTTTTTATACTCTGTACCGAAGGTACATAGAGTATATTTAGTTTGTGCAAAAGTATGTAACAGGGAGAATGAATCATTTCCGACCCTATAAGGTATATATATTCTTGATCAGCATCAACAGCCGAGTCGATATAGCCATGTCCGTCTGTCAGAGAATCAAACCGACATCCATAGCGGAAATGTAAGCCTAAATAAATCACTGAAGTCTCAGATATAGAACCGTAACCAACATTTCGAATTTTTTCGAGAAAAAAATGCTAGGGTAAATGTTTTATCTAATAGACATCTCTCCCCGACTCCGCTCATACAAGCGAGTTTTAAACCTAAGCATAGAATGCTCTGAAATGTAACACATGCACCTTTCGCAGTCGTCAACATGCATTGAAATCTCTTAATTTTAAACAAAGTGCAACAGAAAACTAAGTTCAATATGCAAGAAGTACTTCATTTGTAACTATTTCATAGCTACGTGATCGTTTAATTGCACAACGCTAGAAACTATCTGATCGTATTCCAGGCAAGGATAAGATCGTTCATTATTATGACTTTCTCATGTCGTGGTTTGGCCTCTAAGACAGCAAATAATTCGCCGTGGAGCACTTAAACACAGGATATCCACAATGTGTCTCGTTATGTTGTTACAGCAGGATTTTGGTCATAAAGGTGGCGGGACACTTTTTTGCAGAGTAATAACGTTTTCAAATTCCAAATGCTCATTATAAGCATATAAAGCTGACCGCATTCTTCGCATATAAAACGAGAGCGTAAGTTAAAGTCGGCTCTAACCGACTTTGATATACCCGTTACTCATGAAAAAACATGTTTAATAGTGTTCCTGCGTTTTTTAGAGGTGAACGTCTGAAAAGTATGCAACATTTTTTTACTCGGCTATTTATCACTTTTGTTCATAACTTTGAGAACCGCTCATCCGATCATTAAAATTTTTTAGGCAAATCAATTCATATTACAAATGACCAACTATCTCTAGAAGGAACAAATCATCTATCTTCAAAACTGCGTTAGATAAACCGTTTTTGCAAATTCCGGGGGTGGGAGGGGGTGTGGCCAAAATTTGAAACAAACTTGATCTGCGTGCAGATAAACGAAGCATTTGTCCTATACATGTCAAACCTCTTCCTCTTACCATCTCTGAGATATAGGTGTTCATACAGACAGACGGACGGGCGGACGGACGGACGAACGGACGGACAGACGGACAAGGCTAAATCGACTCGGCTGTTGATGCTGATCAAGAATATATATACTTTATATGGTCGGAAATGATTCCATCTGCCTGTTACATACATTTGCACGACTTTAGTATATACCCTTTTTATTCTACGAGTGACGGGTATAAAAATTTCGACGCCGCTTGGCCGCCTGTCGCATTTGCTGCTTTATTAACTCGGCCTGTTGGGCCGCCTCAGCAACTGCTAAGACCGCCTTGGCACCATCCTTGTCGTCATCCTCCTGTGGCTCCTCTCCCTCAAATCCAGCAAAACTCATTCTCATCATCATCATCAAATTCCGCCAGCTCCTCTTCATCTATGAATTGTTCATCCAAGTTGTTCGATTTCTTCTGCTCACCGCCGCGTTCCTTATTTTGCATGTCGAAGAAATACTTTTGCGAAAAGATGCAACGCTCCCGAAATTTAACAGCCAAATTCAATTCAGCCAATTGGCAGCGTTCACATATGAAATCAGGCAGGCCTTTGCTTTAAATTTGAGACAACTCAAGTCCTGTGATAAGCTTGAGCTGATTGAGCAGTTTCCCACGCTTAAAGTTAAAGAGATTTTGCTGACAATTTTTGTCTTCGACAAACTTGCGCTAAAACTTCTATAAAATCCATTATTCTTAACAAGTTTTCAACAAATTTTCAGCAACTTGTGTAAAACAGTGTGACCAAATTTTGTAGGTAAATAGATTGTATTTATAAACCCAAAAAAAAGTAATCGTTAAACTATTGAGTATTCTGATATTCTTTCTAATACTCCAAATATTAAGATGATATTTTCAAAAGTATTGTATTAAAATGATATTTCGAGGCTATCAAATTGAGACTAACTTGTATTATGTTGACACTATTTTATTATTTATTTGCTGGGATCAATTTGATATTTAAATTGTCATCGTTTTGGTAAAAGCTTTTATCAATTTAATATTTTTTCTTATCAAGTTTGTGGAATAAATTCAGTTCTTTACAAACTGTTAAAATAAAGCAGACTTTTTACTTTAATTCGAGCCCTCACAAAATGTATTTTTATTTACACTAATTAAATGTTACCGACCTGTGTGGAGGTGGGGATGTAGAGCTTTACGCCTTCGGAGAAACCCAGAGTTAAAACGCGAGAAACGTCTCTTGTGAAACTGCGTGAGGTTCAAGTATTGTGCGTCATCATTCAAAGCGCTGAAACAACCACAACAGCATTGTTCTGTCTAAGGAGTTACGTTTCTTACTCACATATGTTTACAAAAAAAGAAAAAAGAACACAACAACATATAGACATAGCTTAAACTTACCTTGTGTACATATGTATAAATTGCAGCTCTATACTAAAATTTATTTATTTGGCTTCAGAACGTTGTCTGAGAATGGAGCAATAACAATAAGAGATAAGTGTTTTAAATTAATACCCAAAATATCAGTTTACTTACTCTTTAGATTTATAGGAATCATAAAAATGATACCATTTTCAGTGTCAATTTGACACAACACGTATCAAATTGATATGGATACAAATATTTTTGGTTGCTGATCACGTTGTCATCTCAAATTACCATGATGAGGTGCCACATCGCTTAAGGGGTTAGAAATGGGGTTGTGGTGGGTCTGGCTCATCTGTAAGTGACAATCAGACGATTGTTTTTGATAGAATTTAAATAATTTTGCTGGCAATTAACTGAGTATTAAATTTTTTGCTTTTGTTTTTTCCATTTCAGCCAAAACACACAAAATCCTTCAATTTCAGTGCTAGCAGATTCATATTTATTGGCCATCAAACATGAACAGCGATGAAGTGCAAGTGATTAAAAAGACCTGGGAAATTCCTGTGGCCACACCCACTGATTCTGGAGCTGCCATTTTAGTCAAGTTCTTTACACGCTTTCCGTCCAACTTGGAGAAGTTTCCGTTTCGCGATGTGCCGCTAGAGGAATTGAGTGTGAGTTGTGTGAAAGTAAAGCGTTTGCTCTAGCCCGTATTGAATATTCCTTTCTTTATTCTTATAGACCAATCCGCGTTTCCGTGCTCATGCGGGTCGCATTATTCGCGTCTTTGATGAGTCCATTCAGGTTCTGGGACAGGATGGTGATATGGAGAAAATAGATGAAATCTGGACCAAGGTGGCCGTTAATCATATACCGCGTCAAATCTCCAAGGAGTCGTACAATGTGAGCCTGAAATTCTATACACTCCCATTTAGGCTAATTCCTTTCCGTTTCTACAGCAACTCAAGGGAATTATACTGGAAGTGCTGACCGCTGCCTGCAGTCTGAATGAAAGTCAAGCGGAGACATGGGCCAAACTGGTTGATCATGTCTACGACATTGTTTTCAAGGCCATCGATGACGAGGGCAATGCAGTCTAGGGCCCAAACAAACGGCAGCAACGCAGGCAACGCAGGCACCGCTTATGTAGTCTTAAGTAAATGATAAATGTTAGCTATTCTCATTTTGTATTAAATAAAACGAAAACAACAAAAAAACGTAAAAAAGTAACACAAAGTCCACCTGCACTTACATTGCTCTGTAAAGCTTTAATCCATTGTCAGACTTAAGCACCTTACGCAAGGGACACATACAAAATGGCAGCTTGAAATTGTAATTCACCCATTTGGTAATTGTTTTGTAATTTTCATTTTGTTCGTTTGTTTGTAAGTAGCAAAAGAAATGCCTGAATAAATTCTTTATAACAAAAAACGATTAATAAATAAAGCCAGAGCAGAAATTATGAAATTACACAAGCATTTAGGAGCGCACTCGAAAACCATTTCCTGTCTCACTCACACACACACACACACAGCCGCAGCAGCATCCGCATCCGCTTCCGGACAGGCGTTCGCATTCCTGCATGGCGTTAAAATGCTATTAAGTTTGCTGCATTCAAACAAAAGCACAAAACGAAAAGCAGCAACTTTAGCCGAAATGCGTGCTCACGCAAACAATACACGGCGTATGAGCAATGTGGCAATTGCGTATACGCCGTGTGTGTAAGCATTTAATGGCCAACGGAAGTATTAAGAAGTCATTAGCAAAATGTTAAGGGAAACTGTTTCTTAGATTATAAGCCGATTCTGATGCAGCTTGGCATAATTATTTGAATCGAACTTTTGCAGCTTCCATTAAAGCAATCAATTTACCTAAAACTAAACACCGCAACGCTGCTGGCTAACGTGAGCGGCGACCCGCCCTTCCCTATAGGGTTTAATAAATACGCAAACGTTTTAAGAACCACGATTTGAGGATATGCACCTGGAATGTACGCACTCTCAACAGAGATGGTGAGATTTGGTGAATGTTCTCAAGATATATTCATCGCACTTCAGGAAATACGATGGACTGGACAGGGGAGCAACCATCAACTGAGAAAACAGATCAGAGAAAACCCCCCTGGGAGATCTATTACAGCGGACATGTTTCTAAGCAAAGTTTGGGTCCAATACAGATTTCGCTTTGTTTTTCTTTTCTTTTCTAATATTAATAATAAAAAAATTTTGTTGGATAGAATAATGTGGAAGGATAAAAATGTAAGTAATGTAAAGTTATGGAATTGTAAAATGTAAGAGAAAAGAATTTATTTGTTAGTGAAAAAATGAGCGCAGAAACATCGAGTCGATCGTTGGAAAAATGGTACTTATATTATGTATTTAAAGCTGACCTGCGCTAACCCAGGAAGCAAGCTTTTTCAAGTGTATTAAAACTTCGGCACAGACGAAGTAAGCTCTTCTTTCTCGTTTTAAATACCCGTAGCTGTCGCCAAGTCATTTTGTCATCGCTATATTCAGAGCTGCTACGTGCGCCAATGATGTAGAGTGCGAGAGACTGTCATCTCTGTATTCAAAGCTGCTAACCGCTCCAACGGTGTAGAGCGTGAGATAGTGACAACAAAAATCTTGGTTCACTTTTTTGCTAATAACTTGAGAACCGTTCATCCGATCTTTATCATTTCTTCGGCTAATCGATTCATTTTGCTAATCGTCAATCTTTAAAACTGTAGGAGATATAACGATTTTTCCAAATTGCGGGGGCGGAAGGAGGCGTGGCCAAAATTTAAAACAAACTTGATCTGCGTGCAGATAAAAGAAGCATTTGTCCCATACATGTCAAACCTCTATCTCTTACCATCTCTGAGATCTAGGTGTTCATACAGACAGACGGACAGACAGACGGACGAACAGACGGACGGACGGACGGACAAGTCTATATCGACTCGGCTGTTGATGCTGATCAAGAATATACATACTTTATAAGGTCTGAAATGATTCCTTCTGCCTGTTACATACATTTGCACGACTTCAGTATACCGTTTTTTACTCTACGAGAAACGGGTATAAAAATATTAAAAAGGCAACAAAAAACGAGAAAGGCAAAGCTAACTTCGTCTGTACCGAAGTTTTGATACACTTGAAATAGCTTGTCTCAATGGTTAGCGACTTCGACCAAACTTCGCAAATCAGCTTAAAAACATTACATATTACCCGTGACCATGTTTGAGAGCGATAATATTGAGAACAAACCAGTTTTTCTCACTAAAACACATTTTTCGAACGAACATTTGTATGGCAGCTACAAGAAGTAGTCATCCGATCCGGTCGGTTCCGACATATTAGCAGCGTGCAGTAAAAAGAAGACTCTGTGCAAAGTTTCAGCCCGATAGCTCCAAAACTGAGGGACTAGTTCGCGTAGAAACAGACAGACGGACAGACGGACAGACGGACGGACAAAGCTTAATCGACTCGGCTCGTCATGCTGATCAAGAATATATATACTTTATGTGGTCGGAGATGATTCCTTCTATGCGTTGCAAACTTCTGGGCAAAATTATAATACACTTTTCAAGTGTATAAAAACAGCCACCGGTAAATCGTGCTCGTATATGCCGTCAATAAATTTTCACTTTTCGTTGATATTTCTTAATTCAGAATATGAGAAAAATTGTTAATCTTTTCATTTAATAAAAAATAATTTCTTTAAAACACGAATTTTAAACCTTTAAATGGTTTTGAAATGTCAAGAATCCCTTTTATCTATATATATAAATCGGTACGCCCGACTGACATATTATCAACCCACAGCCTAAACGGCTTATACTAGAATTTGAGATTTGGCACAGACCTTCGTTTAGCTATGCAGGCGCGCACTAAGAAGAAAATTTGGATAATTCCACCCGGGAAAGTCGGAAAAGCGTGGGAAAGGTTTGTATGGGGAAAAATTTATTTTTCATCCGAATGACTTTAAACTTGGTTTGAGAGCATAGAATTTTGGAAAATCCGCCCACGAGGAAAATGGCCGGAAAATTAAGCATGCAAAAAACTATTTTTCATCCGATTGACTTGAAGCTTTTTATTTTCCCGTATTGGAAATACCGCCGGGATGCCCTCTGGGAAGTGGGTGTAAGGTGGATGGAATGTGCGTGGGATGTGGGTGGTAAATTGCTTTGGAAGTAGGTGGTATGTGGATGGGATGTGGGTGCGATGTGGACGTGAAGTGCGCGGGAAGTGGGCGGATGGATGGTGGTAAGTGGGAACTGGATGGGAAGTGGGTAGTATGTCGGCGGAAAGTGGATGGTATGTGTGTGGAATGTAGTTGGAATCTGGGTTGAAAGTTGGTGGTAATTGCGTGTAGAGTAGGTGGTATGTGGATGGGAAGTGGGTATGCATTGGTTCTATACCGAAAAATTTGTTTTATAAAATTAATGATGAGCAAAGTTTGATGCATCTTTTAACTAAAATACAAAATTTACACAACGAAAAACTATGGATTTTTGGCAAAGTTATGTTCGAAAAACAAAACTATGATCACAACCCCCCGTCTTCCCCTATGTACTTTCCTTTTTATAGGGAGTTCAAGGCACGTTTTACGTCTGCATGTAATATTTAAAAAATAGAGGGAAGCTAACTTCGGCTGTACCGAAGTTTATATACCCTGGAGCATGATATATGCTGCCAGTTTTTTATATGGAGATACGATATATTCATCAAAAAAGTTTTCTCACTAGAACTACATTTTGGACCGATCGTTCCTATGGCAGCTATATGCTATAGTCATCCGATTTAAATCAAACTTGACAAAATTGTGTGGTAGTATATAATACAGATCTGTACAAAGTGGGAGCGATAGCATTGAAAACAAGAAAGTTTTTCTCACTAAGACTTTTTTCAGACCTATCTTTTGTATGGCAGCTATACTATATAGTTGCCCGATTTGCATAAAACTTGCTGAAATTATGTGAAAGCATAGAAAACTTATAAATACGGGGGTTGGGAGCGATAGCATTGAAAACAAAAAAGTTTTTCTCACTAAAACTACTTTTTCAACCGATCGTTCCTATGGCAGCTATATGCTATAGTCATCCGATCTAGCCGGTTCCGACAAATGTGCAGCGTATTTATACCAAAAGACTTCGTGCAAAGTTTGGTTGAGATAGCTTTAAAACTGACGGAGGAGATAGCATAGAAACAGACGGACAGACGGACAGACGGACGGACAGACGGACATGGCTATATCAACTCAGCTCATCATGCTGATCAAGAATATATATACTTTATGTGGTCGGAGATGTTTCCTTCTGTGCGTTACAAACATCCGGACAATTTTAATATACCCTCTCCAAGGGTATAAAAACACATCACAGATCTCAAGCCGACTTGATGAAATACCTTGACAATCCAAGTCGATCAACAAAAAGAATTGAGCACAGGAAAAGAAAACTGCTGGTTCCCGTTCAATAATGGCAAGCCACTGACAATACAAGAATATTCTAGATGCAAGTGTTTTTCTGTGCTTGGTTGATGGAAGACTGTTGATAGTAATAGAGATTTGACATGTTTGGGACATACATGTACGTTAGTTGTCCTTTGAATCAAATTGACCAGTGTATGAATGCGTGTAACAATGATCTGTTAAATGTAAGTGATTGGGCCAAGAAAAATTGACTTTCCATTAACCAAAAAAAATCAAAGTTCCTTGTCGTACATAAAAAGACGTTAAATACAGAAAACTTTGCAAAAATAGAAAATGTGGAGCAGCTATACTGTATGTTAATAAGGCTGAGAACCTTGGAATAACCTTGAACAAAACTCTATCCTGGCAGGATAATAAAAACAAAGCAATTGGGAAGACTTACGCACTGCTTAGGCAACTATCGCTAAACCAAAATTGTTTACCAATTAACATACGACACCTCAATGCGAAGTCCTTCGTGATTCCTGCTCTTTTTTACGGTATAAAAATTTTTGGTAAATGTGATGCTGGTAGCCAACACAAATTAAAAGTAACCTATAATAGCATTGCAAGATATATTTATGGGCTAAAAAGAAGGGATCACGTCACAAGCTCTGCATTAAAAATTTATAAGAGTTTTTAGAGACTAGATTTTCAATTAAGAAAATGAAATCTCTTGAAGTTCTAGGACATCGACAGATTTTTTTAGATCTCTACAGATTTCCAGGACTCCCGAGATGAACATTATGTTAACAGACAGCGCATGCTGGCAAAAGTTGTGTTCCTTAAATAAAAGCCGAAAAGTCATTCTTATTTTTGGAATGGCATTTCGTAAGGCATAGTACACCATCCCCAACCTGGGTCTTCTCTGGAATCTTACAAGCTAGCAAATTCGAAACATTCTGTCCAACTCCAATTAATTTTCGCTTTCTTGCACTTTATTATCTGCCGCCTCAACCGACAATTTAAGCAAGGCCCAAACAATTAAATTTAATTTTCGCTCGTTACGAACTTTAATCAACTGCAATTTGTTGTCTGCAACTTAAATGATATTTTCACAACTGACCAACAAACGTTCAAGAGGGGCGTGGCCATCGCCCCACACATAAAACGCCCACCTATGGGTCTCGGCCAAAACTTTTAACAGTAATTTAACAGTGTCACTGTTAATGTTATCAGCGGGCTTTCTTATCACTAACATTGGTCGCATTGTTGAGTTCTAGGGGACATTGGTGAAACGTTATTTCCCCTAATCAATGAGCTTTTCCATAGTTTGCCCATACAAGACCAAAATAGAAAAAAAAAGAACAGTTTACCCCAAACAATCGCGAATTTCAGTTCAATTTTGCACCAGCAAAAGCGGGCGAACAATCAGAATTTATATAAACGGAAATTTCGGGCGCGCGCGGGACAATTTATATTATTTTGTGTGTGATTTGTGAGAAATTGGCCAAAATAAACAACAGAAATTGGTCGAGTGAAAAAGTGATTGATGCAAAGTCAAGGCAAAATTGTAAACAATCTATTTGAAATACTTCAAAAACAGGTAAAGTATAGCTCTTTTTTCTCAATAAGGGGTTAATGACATTGCAACAGACTTTAACTCTCACTTCCAACTCCAGCCATAGAAAGGGAAATGAGATTGTAAATTCTGGCAAAAGACCAATTGGCCCTGGGCTAAATTTCAGATCTGTGAAATTTGTTAAGAGTTTGGCATACACAATATTCTACACTTTTATAGACTCACAAACACACACATGGGGAAAGATATTACATTGTCCTCAAGGATGCATTGTGTAGCTACCAGATTTCCATAAATCACTTATTTAACTTGACCTTTCACTTAAGAACCAAACACCCACATGAACTTGGATGTGTGGTAAAGCGCCTTCGGAGCCATGATTGCGGTGCGGTTGTTCATGTTGACATTAGCCCCAGAGAAGCAAGATTTTCATTTCATGGCGAGCAAATCTGGAAATGTATTCAATAACGTTTACAAAAAAACGTTTAAAAAGATTTGTAAGAGATGGCGTCACTGGCATTAAATCGACTCATGATTAGACTCCCTTTTTCAGTCTGTTTCGTTTCGCTGAAGTGTAAATAACATAGTTTTTGAGTTCTCCGAATTGTTTGGGAATATTCTTAAGAACTTGATTTGAAGAACACTTTAGCTTTGCGCGAAGTAAGCGTCATGACATCAAACATGAGCAACAAGCGAACGAACAAATGCTGCGTGTGAGAAGAAATAGACGAAAACACGCGTCGTGAGACAGCAAGCCGCAGAGCGTGCTATTTATAGAACACACATTTTCTCTCTCTAAATGCGTCTATCTATCTACGGGATAGGCTTTAGGCATTTTGGGCACCACTGCTTTAAACTTAACTGAGAAAACAATTTAATTGATTTTAAACCACGGGAACGGGAATATACCTGTTTGGAATGGAAGTGTGGGGAGGCTGGGGCCTGATTATGCTGCCGCTCTTCCCTCTACCCATATATATTACGTGTACATCGCTGTACAACATAACTTCGAGGACCCACCCACCTGACTCGTTTCATTTGTGTTTTTCAGAAAAAAAGAAGAATTGGTATAGTCTTGACTAGGAAATGAATCTTATACCTTTTGAACTTAATGACACGCTAACACATTCAGCTGTTGCACACTTTTGCAGATTCACTTCTAGAGGGCTTCATGACATGAAGTTGAGTTGAGTTGATTGTTGTATCACTCCACCGAGAACCGGTTTTGGTGTTGTATTTTGTATTCGCTTTTTCCCTCTGTGGTTACAACAAAGCTAGGGTCTAAATCAGGGGTGCCCAGACTGAGCTTACGCCAGCGTGATATGAAATACTAATGCAAAATATATATTTTAAGCAAGAACAACCACTATAAATTTTTTGTGTGTGTGCCGCCTTAAATAGTGAAAAGCGCTCGGCCCTCTGCAAGCGAGTCGACTGCCGACTACGCTAAGCAATTTTGTTGTTGCGTTCGAGTTTGCGAGATACATCGGAGAGAGAGAAGATAGACACATATGTATGATGTAGTTGTTGCAGGTCTGAGCGCGACAACAACAAAACGCAGAGCCCGCATATGAATTTGTTGGCATAGCGTCATATTTCCGACGACATATCTCCGCCCAGTACATTTTGCCGACGGAGATATGTCGTTTCAAAAATTGTCGTTTTGAAACGACATACCTCAGCGCGGAGATATGACGTTTTAAAAGGACAACAAAACATCTTTTTGGAGCCTGCCAGTTTTAGCTAGTATAGCACAGTGGTTAATAGGGAAAGTTTTTCGAAAATATGTTCTTTGTAAATGAGTAAAGGGTTACCGGGTATACAACAATCAGGCTCTCTTTCTTACTTGCTTCACCAATAACACAGTTCGACAAAATCCAATTTTTTTTAAAAACCCGGCATAAGACCCTTAAATTATGATAAAAGGGACCTCTGTAAGCATCATCTGATACCGAGTATTTCAAATGAAGCCTCTGTTCGCGTTTTATGGGTACTTTTGTACTTGCAACATACAACGACAACAATTTTAACTTGGTTTTCAGTGGTTTAAGATAAAATTCTGTACAATTCAGCAACCTTGGACAGGGTAATTGGGAATGCAATATAATAAATTCACTTCAATCGTGCAATCGGTTAAGGCACCTCCAGAAGAAGTTAAATCTTCATTCTTCCATATCTTTGAAAGCACACGGTATATTTTCATTAAAATCATTTATATGTTGGTATGGGCTATTGCATGTCCCAAAGAAATGGTACTCCACAGCTAAAATACCGCGATATGGAGACTCACCCAAAATTCAATCTATATAGGCCATAAACCAAATCTTAAGATAGATAGATCTGCGTTTTCAGTTTTGCCAATGCAGACTAGGCTATTTTAATTGAAATTTGACTTTATTTTTGAAGCAATGACGAGTTTTATTCATAAGATTAATTTCATAATTTTGAGGAAGCCAGTGATACCCAAATAGTTAATGTTGTTAAAAGGCAATTGCTAGTTCAAAATTGCCCATAATCCGCGATCCTTGGGGAATCTGAAAACAAAGTTTGGTCTATTTTTATGTCTGGTTTATAGTCCATATGGAGTGCTTCGTGGGTGAATATAAAATTAGTACTCCATATCGTGGTTTTTGGGCTGTCGAGTACCACCTCTTAGGAAAATGCAAAAGCCCGATAGATCATCATAAAAAACAATTTTAATGAAAATCTATTATGCGAATTAAGGATTAACGCCTTCTGGATGTACCTTAGACAATTGTACGATTGAAGTGAAAGTTTTGTATTTCGTTCCCAATGACCCCGTCCGTATTTGCTAAATTTTGCAAAATTTTATCTTCTTCTTCTTGATTGGCCCGATGCTTGCATCACAACCGTTCGACGATCTCGGCCGCTGCAACCAATGTCCACCAGTCGCTTTTGCTCCATGCGATCTGGCACCAGTTTTCCACGCCAAGCTTGGAAATATCTTTCCGCACCTGGTCGTCCCACCTACACTCCCATTGCAACAGATTGCCCAAGACGCGAGTACTTCTGTATCGAGGACACTAGGTACTTCGTCTTGTCCTCGTTCACCCGAAGCCCATCAGTTCCGACTGCCTCTCAATCTCTGAAAACGCCATGCTTACCAGCCGTTCTGTTTTGCCGATAATGTCAATATCATCTTTATTAAAGATGGTGCCCCATCTGTTGGCATTTGGGCACCGGCGGAGTATGTACTCCATCAGCAGACTAAAGAAGTCACACGATAAGGTATCACCCTGCCTAAAACCTCTTTTGGTATCAAAAGGCTCGGTGAGGTTCGTTCCTATTTTGACGGAGCTTTGAGTGCTTCTCAACGTCATCATGCAAAGCCGCTGCAGGGTCTCCTCTTTTAAAGATTGGGCATAGGACATTTAGATTCCAATCGTCGGGCATGCTTTCTTCAACCCATATACGGCAAAGAAGTTGGTGCATGCGCCTTACCAATTCTTCCCCTCAGCCTTGAAGAATTCAGCGGGCAGCTCATCAGCCTTTAGCCTTTGTATGGCTAAACCGACTTCCTGTTGGGTCGGCGGGTCTATCTCTATGTTGTCGATTGGAGGCATCGCTACTTCTCTAGAGGCAGCATCGTGTTCGTCATCGCCTCCCAGTAAGTTAGAGAAGTAGCTTCTCCATTTGTTAAGCGCCACTTGCGGATCGGTGACCAGATTCCGTGTTCGTCCTTGCATTGTGCGACTCTGGGCTTAAAACCTTCTGTCAATTGCTTAGTTTTTTGGAAAAATTTTCAAGTCTCACTCATGCCGAATAACATCTCGACTTCCTCGCGCATGCCCCTTTCCTGCTCGTTCTTTTTTCTTCTAAAGAGGCACTTCTCCTCTTTTCTTTTCTCCCGGTATCGCTCCTTAACAGCCCGTGTTGCTCCCGACTGCAGTGCTCCTGTGGGCTGCGTCTTTCTCTGCAGTAGCGCGTCGGCACTCCTCATCGTACCAAGACCGCCTTCGGGAGGACTCGGAGTACCCGAGTAGCTCCTTGGCAGCCGTACACATGGAGTGTGATATACGATTCCACTGTTCGCATATATCGGAAGAAGATGGGAGGTTTCCCTGAGCTGTTTCCCTACATTTGGCAGTTTACTTTTTAGCTTTAATTCCCTAGCTTGTCACCTTTTAAGCTTTCGACGTGTGCCAGAGCGTGAGGCATGTGCCACACTGAGCCGCATGCGTACCTTGGCTGCAACCAGGGGGTGTCCGTTCCGGGCCGGCATAGTAGACAGGTAAATATTGGAAGTGTATATATATATACTGTTAAATTGTCATTTGAGCTCAGATATTTCGCGATATTTGGAAAGTTTTAAGAGTTTTGGGAATCATTAAGATTTGATAGATGGCCATCGTAGACACGTAAATGGTTAGATCGAACGAAAGTTAAACTATAAAGTAGACGGGTAAATTGTTGGGTCTAGATCAAGCGTTCCAAAGAATCCAGAAATACACAACGTTTTTTGATTAGTTCAGATTATCATGAAGGTTTAATAGTTGGCAATTAAAGACGGGTAAATAGGAAGTGTCGGTTAATCGGCTTAAGGAAACTTTAACATTTGCAATATTGACATGACACGTAAATAGATGCTGTACATCAAACGGACCAAAAAAACGCAAAGTTTGGAAAAAGTTTTAATGAGTTTATCATGAAGATTAAATTGACGGCAATTGACAAGTAAGCGTCTTTTGTGTTTAAAAATCTAAAGGGGTGTAGTAGTAAAATAATTTTATACTCAACGTTGATGGCATTGTTGATTATCCTCATTTAAGCCATTAATTTAACATTTTAATTAAGTTTATAGATGTGTAGCTTTAGCATTTCCAAACAAATTGCATTTTCTCTCTAAAAAGGGTTTCGTGGTTGTGTAGAAAATTAATTATCAAGTTGACCCCTGCCCTTGTTGTATTTCTGTTTTCCCCAAACTGCACTAATTACATGTCATTTGTGAAAGTAACAAGCTTAAAGTACTTTAACCACTCCAACTGCTAGCTCATATTTATCCACTTGGCATTGCAATTGATTGAGACATCTGGTTGTGATGCTTAGAAATTGAATTATCAATTTGCCACACAACAAAAGTCACAGTTTCACACCTCCACACTTAAGCCAAAGTTTAACTTTTCCCTTACATTTGCTTGGCTCAATTGACCGAATTTGATTTACACAAGTTTTGGCCCCAAGTTTCTATTCATGGTCAACAAAGTTTTGCAAAATTGTTTACAATTTGTGGTCAAGTGTGGATTATGGGAATGCAGAGAAGTGAAAAGGGAAGTTTATGTAGCGAAGAACAAATGGCTTGGGATTGTTGTCCAACTTTAATATTGGTTCGTAATACCTAATAATAGATCCATTGCCAACGCTAATGAAATTATACCATTTCAAGTAGAACAATCTATTAGGAGCACACTTCAAAACCGACTTCAATATCAATCAATTTATCGAAAACCGTTGGCAAAAAACCAAGCGCCAAGACAACCCGTCTACGATTATGCCTATTTATAGGCATTTGTTTATTTTTAATGTGCAATCTACGCCACCACGCTTTGTCGCTGGTGATAAGATTACGGAAAAGTTCACCCAGCATATGGACACACGAAATGCCAAACAATTTGTGCCTACCAATTGATATCGGGTCTCAAGTGTCTCCATTTATATGAACTTCAATCGAACGTTACATAAAGGTCTGCAAATCGGTTTTAAATCTCTGGCCATTTGCATGAAACTTAAATATCCATTTGTCATCACCTAATTAATAATTGCCTTTGGCGAGCAGGCTTTGCCAGAGCTAGAAATTTTATATTATTTATGTATATTTAATGCGTGCATAATTATATTTAAATTTAGAACGGCTCAAATGCCCAGAGAAATTCAGGGTAAACAAACCAATAGAAGAAAAACTTTCAAAGTTATAGAAAGTTTGCAATGTGTGTTTATTATTATGGTCACACAATTACTTTCCTTTTCCCTTGAAAGTTTACTCAACATGAGGTCACATTTACAATGACGTTGAAAGGCCATTATCCTTGATGGTATTTGAGTACTTGATTAAAAGCTGGCAAATACTCACAGATTTAGACAGATAAACGAGGAAAATGAAACAGATTTTAATTGTGAAGAAGAGAAACGAAAAGGCTAAGGCAGATAGCGAAGAAAGATTTTTTCACTAAGACCCACTTGCCGACTGATGGGTTCTATGGCAGCCTTAGGATATAGTCAACCGATTTTGACCAAATTTTTCTGTTTGAAACAGAGACTACGAAACGAATAAGGGTAAGTGTAAGGGTTACGGTTACTGCTTTGAACGATCGCTTTTTTCCGGTTACGGTTATATAACCGTTGTGAGATATGGATTACGGTACGTGTTACGGTTATTAATCTGATTCTGTTTCGGGTTTTGGTTACAGTTACGGTTATTGGTATAAAATATCACTTTGACAGTAGGATTGTCTGTGTGATCTTTCTTGCCATATCTGCGTAACAAAAATCAAACGGAAACATTTCCTTTAACTAAGTTGCCAACGTCAAAGTAAAACAGACTGTTGAGAAAAAGCCACTACAACTGGCACTGGCCTATGCACATGTAATAAGGAATTGAAAAAAAACAAAACACAGCCAATTCACATGTACACTTTATTTCACAAACAAATCTTTCCATGTTCAGCATGTATTTGTGTAGTTACTGCACTTACTTTATCATTTTTCTACATTTCCCGCCATTTAATTCTTCAAAAATTCAATCAAATTCAAAAGAAAACAATTCCCGTAAATTATTGTTTTTGATCAAGGCATCACGCACTTAAAAAGTGTTAGGGTAACAGTAGTGTCCACAAGCAAACTTGTCAAGAATCGAAACGCGAATAAAATTGTTCATTCCTCTCTTCCGTCCACTGTCAAGATAACAGCGTAACTTGTCAAGTTACCGGCGGGTGACAAGCTGTCAAGATGACGGCGTGCCAAAAACTTTATTCTTACACATACACATCTTCATTCAAATTCAGTAGAAGAGAGTAAAGCTATGGTCCCACAGGCAAATAGTTAGCCCAAATTTTGATGAAAAATTGACTAAATAGGCCAACTTAGAAAACTTTTCGGCTATTTTTGATCAAATTTTTTACGTATAAAACCATAGTTTTAGTTTTAAGTTGTGCAAAATCTGTAATCATGGCTATTTGAAAAAATTTTATGAAAATTTGGGCAAATTATTTGCTTGTGGGCCATAGCTTATGGCTGCCTTCACACTAATACCATGTACTGATATATGAGAAATGATAATCTAGTAGGACTAGATTTGATCATGATTCTAATTTAAATTCGACAATCTTTGCTTTTTGCTTAATAACAAATATGAGGAAAGATATGAAAGTATAGATTTGGGTTAGCTGCTTTGTTTCTTTCTAGTAGATTAAAAACCGAAATTAATCCATTTCATTTTTTCTGTTTCGGTACTGATAACCGGTTAATATGAATAAAGGTTGTAGAGTAACGCTTATAAGAAAATATTTTTTTTGTTTACGTGTTGATTTTTATATAGGCCGATTCGTTTGTTCTATGTTCTTCCACTGGGGTTGTTTTGGGCCGTCTTCTTTTGCTGCAGGTAAAACATATTTGAACACGGCTGTTCTCCAACGCGTTTCGGGCAGCCTTTGCTGCCTTCTTCAAGTTGTATAAAATACATACATACATAAATCCACATGTTCACCAAATATATATATTAAACTATTAAATGTAAATACCAAAGACATTAGAATATGAAGATGAGTAACGCCATACGATTTACACACGATTTTTCGGTGCTGGCTTTTCAAATGGCTTTGGGCTCTCTTGAAATTTTGTTCAAAAGCCAGAGAGAGAGCGCTCTAGAGCCAGCCGCTTTTTTGTACACATACAGCGACAGCCGACGTCTGTAAGTGTGCACACGTATTCTCAAGCATTACTCACACAAGCAAGTGCATTCTATTTTTCGATTTTTACGCTCTCAACTTTGTGTGAGCGGAGAGAGCGCGATTTTCGTCGCCACCAAAAATATAGCTGTATAGTGCAAAAGCAATAAATGGCCGTTCGACATCTTAAAGATTACATTGATCTTCGATAGAATTCTAGACAGAAAGAAAACTATAATTTGTAAAAAAAACTTAGTTTGGAACAGGGTATATTTAAGTCAGGCTTGACCGTTTCTGGTTATGTCGTGACATCAATTGCGCTGTTCCTATGCAGAGATTATATTGGTCTTTGGTTTATCCATGTTATTGATTTCCGTTTACTGTTTGTTTAATTTATTTCTTGCTGGTGCCGCTTCTCCTCTGTGACAGTGCCGCTGCATATATGAAATTCGTTTGCAACACGTCCCCTTTGTTATTTACGGTTTGACCCGCTCTTTCCTGGACCCGCAAGCTCTCCAGTGTCATTGCAGTCTTCCATCTCGTTTCCGCATTCAGTATTTTTACCAGTTCGAAGTCAGCTGTATGACCTGCTGTGGTGATGTGTTGAGCTAAAGATGTTGTCGCTTTTCTCTTCTGAGCATTTGTAAACTTCTGAAATTTTGCAAATCGGTTTAAAAGCATATAAAATAATAAATTTTTAATAATTCCCGAACTTAGGACCGATAAAATTGAAAAAAAAAGTATTCTCATTAACTTATTCTTTCTTTATTTTTTGACCAAGCGGTCCTAATTTTGCAAAGCGGCTAAAAAGCATATTATATCAATATTTGGTAATTTTTAGAACGTCAACATTGAAATCAAGAAGGTTTTCTCACTTAGACCTATTTTCCGACTGATCTGTCCCATGGCAGCCATAACATAGTGTCATCCTATTTCAATTAAATTTTTCCAAATCAGTTTTCAAGCATTTAATATTAACAGTGCACAATTTTTAGGACGCTAAGATTGAAATTATATCTCACTCAGACCCATTTTCGCCCAATGGTTCCTATGGCACCGAAAAAATATATAGTCTATCAATCCGGGCGGTTCCGGCATATTAGCAGCGCGCAGTAAAATAGCAGACTTTATATATATAGTTTATGGGGTCGGAATGAATATATGTATGGTTTGCATACCCTTTGCATGGGCAAAGGATACGCAAGGGTACCGGCAAAGGGTACGGGTAGAGGCAAGGTACGAGTTTAATGCTGATGGAAATTTATGAAAGGATTGAACATAATTTTGGCATTTGTGATTAAGCTTCGCTTGTTATTCTTCTAAAAAACAAAATAATAGCTTCGCAGCTCAGCTCTCGTTAAAAATGCAGGACAGCGAATCAAACCAGCGACTTTACAAAACGGTTCGTCTCAGTCTCTTTTATAGTCGAGTTTGTTGATGTTTAGTCGGTATACTAACGTGGGGAAAGGTTATGAATCCGTAAAGTTAGATGAACCTGAAGCTGAATTTGAATTGAAAAATGATGTCAAAGTAAAAACAAACTGTTGTAGAGAGCTTTCTGAAGAGCTTTCGAACTTAAGCAAGTGTTAATAACTGAAACAAGACATTTTTCATTTCGGATTCTTCGCCATCCTTCCAAACATAATGTACTACATTCCACTTCACGGCAACATTTCAAAAGTGGAATTGATTCGTGTTCTCGCAACACCAAATCGAAAACGTTATTCGTTTTGACAAGTATTGCTTCTTGGTCGGTGGAATGAAAAGCAATAGCCAAATGACGCACGCGTACAGTGGTTGGTACAGATCATGGTCATCAATTAACAAGGTAGAGTAGTCAGAAACTCACCATGCGAGAAAGGTACCATGAACATGTGAGAGCATGTTGGCATCCCCTTTGCTACTGAGTGTTTTCACCATTCATGTGGTACCCAAGGTATACCAAACAAGGTAGTCGCACTCGCTCTCTCACAACTCCTTATATTTGTGTCAAAGACAGCGAGAGCGAGAGAATAATATATTTCAATACAAAGCCTACTAAGCTACTAAGTAGAGATGCTTCGATTACAACAGTTGTTTACTGACTGAAATTGAACATGTTGTCAAGTACCCCAAAAAGAGGCAGCCCACTTTAATGACTTCACCTTGTATAATTACACCATGGTACAGATGTACAATGTACATAGTACCAAAGATTTATTGATATTACATATGACGCATGTGAAACAAAAAACGATTGTTTTTGGGAGCTGACATTGGATGCAAATTTGTGCTTCTCGCTGCCTGTACGAGGAAACATATATTGAAAATTAGCTATACGTTGTCTAAATTAGCTATACGACTGAGAGCAAAAGTTTATAGATATTATTGATGACACATGTGACGCAAAGAACGATTTTTCTTGGGAGCTGACACTGGTTCCCAAAAAAAAAAAATTTGTATGAGATGCGGTATCTATATATGAAGTGTCTTTGATTGTACACAAAATGAATTTTCCTCCAATGTGTAATTAATCTACAAATGCTTAGTGAAATTTGATTTGTATTAAAAGTCTTTAATTGATTTGTCAGTTCTAATGGGCCCTTTTTCGATCGTTTCGTTTGGACTTGTGGTTTTTATACCCTGTACCCATTAAAAATGGGTAAAAGGGGATAATGAAGTTGTGCAAATGTATGTAACAGGGAGAAGGAAACATCTCCGACCCTATAAAGTATATATATTCTTGATCAGCATCAATAGCCGAGTCGATTTAGCCTGTCCGTCCGTCCGTCTGTCCGTCTGTCTGTATGAACGCGTCGATCTCAGAGATGGTAAGAGATAGAGGTTTGACATGTATGGACAAATGCTTCTTTTATCTGTACGCAGATCAAGTTTGTTTCAAATTTTGGCCACGCCCCCTCCGCCCCCGCAATTTGGAAAAACGTTATATCTCCCACAGTTTTGAAGATAGACGATTACCCGATAGTTAGTAATTAGCAAAATAAATCGATTTGCCGAAGAAATGATAAAAATCGGATGAACGGTTCAGAAGTTATGAGCAAAAATGCCCCCCCGCCAACACCCCACCCACCCAAAAAAAAATGTTGCATAGTTTTCGGATGGTCACCGGATGGAGCCGACTTTAACTTACGCTCTCGTTATCAATTGTACAGGGTATATTGAAGTCGGGCTACTCGACTGCAACGGTCTTACTTGTTTTTTATGTGTCTACTGCCAATCTCATTCTGAATTGAAAAAACGATAACGAATTGGGATCCAATGTCACCTCCCAAAAACAATCGTTTTTGTATCTTTTATAAATCTTTTGATCGGTTTACTTTTCAAAAAGGAGTGAAATTTAGAAATTCCAGAATATCCGGCTCGAAGGACAGTTTGGTATTTTTCGTCAACTAGCAAATCAGACCTATCAGCTGCTGTGCTGTGTGTGATTACTGAGAATCGAGTATTAAGTAAGGAAACGAAGTATCGAGTATTGAGAATCGAGTACTGAGTATTGGGTACTGAGTTTCGTGTACCAAGTATCGTGTTTTGAGTATTGAGTACTAATAATACAAAGTATCGAGTACTGAGTATCGTGTACTAATTATCGTGTACTGAGTATTGAGTACTAAGAATAGGGCTAAGTACAATTTACAAAGTATCGATTAGCGAGTACTAAGTATCGAGCATTGACTACTGAGAATTGAGAACTGGTTATCGAGCACTGAAAATAGAGAACTGGGTATCAAGTGCTGAGAATCGAGCACTAAGTAACGAGTACTGGGCATCGAGTATTGAGTATTGACTACTGAGGATCGTGGACTGAGCATCGAGTACCAAGTATAGAGTACAGAGTATCAAGGACTGCTCAGAACTGACTGAGTACCGAGTACTGCGTATCTAGAACTGTAGTGTAAAGTATCGGATATCTGAGGTTTGGCATTTCCGACAGATCACTTTGTCCTCCAATGAAGAGTTAAGAAATTGACATATAGACCCACCCAACCAGATAAAAGTCTTCCAATCTTCCATGCCATCTCTCATAATGCAATTCATTTCATTGGCTAACAAATTACCAATTGTGGCTTTTTGGTTAGTTGGTTTCGCACATTGAGTGATTGATAAGAGCAAAAAAAAAAAAACATACAAACAACTAAGGCAAAACAAATACTCACTAAATACACAGAGACACAACCGCAAAATGTGTCCATGTGCCTGAGTGCGGGGCTTAGTGTCGATGGGCTTACCACATACACAATCCCATCCTCGCCTCGCTTCAATGTTGGAACATGATTGATTCGGCCTCCGATTTGGTTTGAGTTGCCCGGTGCGATCATAATCAGTCAGCGTTAATTTAATTTTTGCCCCAAACAACTAAAAATAAACCGAGGAGAACAGAAGTTGGCCTGATAAGGGCCGCCCTCCGGTGTCCCAGTCAATTAGTTAATAAATTGATTTGATTTCAGTTTGTAGTTTCTTATTTCTGTCAAATGCAAATAACGTGTTTCCGTATGATTGATGTAGGGGTTTTTTCCTTTCAAATAGTCACGATGAGGTTCATTTCTATTTATTTATTTTTTTTTTTATCTGAGGCACATGACCCAAAGAGCTTGATATCTCGGTGGCATTTGGCATTCTTGATTGTCAAATTTCAAGTGATGAATTCTTATTAATTGCTGCCAATGCCTGCCGGGCTGTGAAGCGTCTCTGTTTACCCAATGATAAGCGGGTATCCCCGGTCTGTGTTGGGTGTCGGGTGTCGGGTGCGTTTTCTGTTTACCGAACAGAAATAGACACGCGTGCAACTCACTTAATGTTGGGCGCCTACAGATATGTTTTTCTGTGTTTTCAGGCGATACAATTTATTCGAGTTTAAGTGTTAAGCTGGCAACTGTGTCGAGTGTTTTCCCTAAGGGGGTATTGTCAGTGACAAAATACTGTTTGAAAATATACAGAAATGCGGGTGTGAAGGTGGACAAGTGGGAGAAGAAGATGAAATAATTTTGGCAAGCAAAAGCAAAAGAAAAGATTGGGAAGAGAATGTAGCTTGTTGTCATTTTTTTTACTTTTACTCAACTCGTCATAGCGGACACAACACGACAATACTAAGTGTATCAAAACATGGATTGGAATGATCCGCAAATATTATTATAGCTCCCGCTAAAACTGAAGTACTCATACAGTCAATGGAACTCATACATAGATAGACTGTAATTGGGGTATTAGCTTTAATTTTACACAGATCTTAACCCTACCTACCATGGCATCACCTACAGAAATTGGTTTGGGGGTTGCTCCTAATGCTAGATTGGTTTAACATTGACACTTGATTCGGCGACGGATCCATTAAGAAGACCTTGAGATTTCATTTCGTATCAAGTATCTTTTGAAGTAACTCGTGGCGATTGCTGGGTGGTGTTCTAAAGTATCTGCTACTCCAGGTTCCTTACATTTGCTGCAGGTGTCTGCTGTCGTAATGCCTAGCTTTTTCGCGTGAGTGGCTGTTAGACGGTGAACAGTCCACTCTTGTCTCTTGTCTTCACCCCGCCTGGGTGGAAAGTGGGTGATCAAGGTTGTATGGGCGAAAGTTTAGTTGCCAGCGATTAGCTCCAAACTCATTTTCAAAGTTACACTTAATAAAAGTTAAAAATTTAATACGACTTAAATTTTATATAATCTATCCGCAAAGTTGGAAAATTCATTGAAAACTGTTGTAGGAAACTTTCTTGGTTTATTATCCGATCAGATTCCAACTCATTGTCTAAGATTTATATAAAAATTTAACAACGTACCCAATTTTCAGAAAATCCTCCGACAAAAATTGTTGGAACATCTGCATGCAAAAAAACTATTTTTTATCCGATTGTCTTGAAACTCGGATTGCAAGGATAGTAAGTGAAATAAGTGTCGAGGTGATTTTTCGGTGTTGGAAAAATTTTACCCAAACGCACAATGGTTCCAACATCGATTCTAAAAAAAAGTCAAAAATAAAAAATTGCCTTTTTGTGAAAAAACAATTTATTTTCTAAAAGAGTATATCCTAAGGGTTATAGAATCCAAAATTTTATTATGAAAATGCAGCTCCTTAAGTTTTGGCTAATCCCTAAAAATTCAAGCATTCATTTTACTCAGCACTTGGTTTTTGTTGTAATAAAATTTTGTCTAATATTGGCTTGAAAATAAACGAAAATTGATTTAAACAATTGATAAACTATGAAAAATAATGTTTCAAGGCTGCCTTCACACTGTTCGACAC
>JAEIFU010002971.1:0-34947 GCA_018904235.1 Lordiphosa stackelbergi
AACCTTAAAAGGTGCCACCATTAGTTGGCTCCTAATGGCCAACGAGATGTTGGCCTAGCGATATGCGTGTCTTTGCTGCTTCGTTTTGCCTAATTGTAAGCGGCGTCGTCTCTCCTGGCGTGTTAAGTCCTGCTATTTTTGGCCATATGCTAATTTGATTGGCTTCCCACATTCATCCTCACATACATGACCCGAATTGTAGGGAAAATTGCGAATGCAATTATCGTTTGTTTTGCAACCAAGAGAAAAAGTTAAAAAATGTTGATCCAGTTCCAGCAAAAATTTACGACTTGTTTACTTGTGTCTCTTGTCGCTCTCACAGGCCGGACATTTTCCTGCACTCAAGTTTTTGTTGCTAATTTTTATGGACTCTGCAAGCGACAATTTGCATATGGACATGAGACAACTGTCGCCATCTAAGTCTGCCTTTCTCGTAAATGAAAAATCGTAAAATATGCAAATTCATTGGAAAATCATAAATATTCATGGGTGAATCGGGCCGGGCCTGCTCTCTGCCTAGACAAAGTCATGTTTGCATCAGAAAAGTGGTTTTTTGTTTTATAATCCTATGAAATTGCTCTCGATGCGTGACTCGTTGAGTTGTTTGGTCCGTTACAACAATTAAACTCAATTAAAATAGAGCATCTTTTTCTTTTCTTTCAAATTTCAATTTAAAAACACATTTTTTCCGCGGAAACGGCAAAGCACAAATCAGACTAAATTATAATTGTTTAATTTGATTCAATGAATAAGTCAAGTCGCAATTAAAGCAAATGGGGCAAGAAAAGGAAGACATTGCCAACTCAATTAAGAGGCACACAGCGAGTTTAAATTAAAGTAAACAAAGCTAGAAAAGTAAGCACTTAATTTCATGTAAATAGTTAAGTGCTGGGGGAAAAAATAAATGGTTTTAAAATATTTCATTTTTGTTGTACATTTTTTTAGTCTGCATTTAAAAAAAAGTACAAAAAATGTGTTCAAGCATCAAATGCAGACAGAAATGGAAGGATGTGCATAATACAAATAATGACAGTGAATCCTCTTTTTTTCCTGTTTTGTTTGTAAAACAAAAGCCCACAACAGTTGTACATAAATGTATGTAAACATCTGTATGTAGCTAAGATAAGTACGTGGGCTGCCTTCAAAATTCACCATATAGTCAAAAATTATTTGTAAGAAATGTCAAAATATCTATTACGAATCGATTTTTGGTTAATTTGATTTCCCTCTTCATGCTAAAAACCGCTCCGGAGTCAGATTTTCCTGGATTTTAGAGAAGTCCTAGTTTATTTTTTCAGCCCGTATAGGAAGAAGCAAGCAAAATTAATTTATTTTCTGGTTTATGAAATTCCACTACTAAAATTCTACATACTATACGAGGGTCACCTACTATATTCCGATTGGCTACTTTCGACAAAAAGTTTAACAGTTAGGTTTCTTCTACGATCACTCTGAATTTCAATTATTTTCATCTAAGCTTACAAACAAGACTTAAAAACCTGTTCTGATACAGTTTTGGGTTCATCGAACCGGAAACAGAACCCAACCTTTTGAATTGTTAACCTCCCGAACCGCACACTCCCTCTGCTTGAAAATTTATACAAAAAATATCTTATTTGATCAAAAATTGTCTTAACGATCTAAGAATCTATGAACCAATCTCCGAACACAAAACATAGATTCGATAAGTAAAGAAACTGGCCCGAGAACCGAACCATAGACTTTTAACCCTCAGACCGAACCTTTTTCAGAATTTCAGAGGTTTGCAGCCTTGGTTACAAATATATTAAGCCGAATTTAAGCTTACGCTCTAAATTATAGATAAAACGAGAAGGCCAAGCTAACTTCGTCTGTGCCGAAGTTTTTATACCCTTGCAAATGGTTTGAAATATTAGAGTTTAAGAACGGTAGCATTCAAATCAAAAGTTTTTCTCACTAAAACCTATTTTCCGACCGATGGTTCCTAGGACAGCTATAAGATATAGTCATCCGATTTTGACCAAATTAATAAAAATCCGTTTGAAAGCATGTAATTTTAGTATTGGCCGAGTTTGGGGGGGGTAACATTGAAAACAAAAAAAGTTTTCTCTCCAAAACATTTTCATACCGATGGTTCCTTTGGAAGCTATAAGATATAGTCATCCGATTTTGACCAAATGATGCAAATCTGTTTGAAAGCATGTAAGATTAGTATTGGCCGAGTTTACGACCATTAACATTGAAAACAAAAATTTTTTTTCACTAAAACCCATTTTTCGACCGTTGGTTCCTATGACAGCTATAAGATATAGTCCTCCGATTTTGACCAAATTAGGCATATCTGTGCGAAAGCATATAATATTAGTATTGACAGAGTTTGGGTACGCTAACATTGAAAACAAAAATGTTTTTCTCACTAAACCCATTTTCCGACCGGTGGTTCCTATGACAGCTTTAAGATATAGTCATCCGATTTTGAGCAAAATTGGCAAATCTGTGTGAAAGCATATAAAATTAATAATGTCTGAGTTTGGAGACTTTAACACTAAAAACAAAAAGTTTTTTCTCACTAAGACCCATTCTTCGACCAATAGTAGAAAGCTATAAGATATAGTCATCCGATCCGGTCTGTTTCGACATATTAGCAGCGTCCAGTAAAAAAAACACTCAGTGCAAAGTTTCAGCCCGTTAGCTTTAAAACTGAAGACCAGAAACAGACAGAGGAACGGACACAATCGACTCAGCTCATTGACCTGATCAAGAATATATATAGTTTATGGGTCGGAATATGAATATTTCTATGCGTTGCAAACTTCTGAGCACAATTATAATTCCTATTACAAGGGCATAAAAATGATAGGCTGCAAACGGATCCTGGAACGAACCCGAAAGGACAGGATCGCATTCGAACGGACTATGAACCGAACATTTCAAAAATTTAAACGCCCAAATCGGACCCAATGCACAAAAAAGTTTCGGTTTAAGCAATCATTTAAGTCAATTTCTTAAGAACTTTTTTGACTTTCTCAATATTCTGATCGGAAAACATAATTATGTAGTAATATAGCGGTTAAAATTATATTTAAATATGAGTTTAAAAAAATCCTATCCATATTTCGATTTAGACCAGAAATAAAACATAAGTCAAGTAGGAATAGGGCAAGCAAATCTAGTACATTTGTTGAAACTTGAACAAGGGACACAAACGTTGAGTTAAAAGACATAAACTGGATGAGTGGTTGTCGCATTTTTGGCCCCCGAAGAATTTAACTTTAACCTAATATTCAACTCGGCCCACACGAAGTCTAAATCTCCTATTTAGTTAACTCACCCTATATTATAAATATATCAAATTTTGTACGCTCAGCGAAATTCAATTAAAGGAAGGTCCGTTTAGTCACCCCAAAATGTATTGGAACCAGGAGGCATCTTCCAATCCTATTCTCCACTTTCCATTGGTCTCTCAATTTCTATTTTTAGTTTAAAGAGAGCATTAACAGTTAGTTTAGGCTAAAGCTTGCCCATTATTCAGAATTTGTGCAATGTGTTTTAAGTCCTCAAGTAAGAAGAAGCTGCAAAATTGTCTTAATTTGATAGTTTGATAATGTATACGTGTTGAATTTAAACAGATAAAAATTATATCCTATTGAAAATTTACCTCAATATTGATAATACCATAAAAACATTATCATCTGAAGAAACAGCCAAAATCCTTGCATACAAGGATACTGGCATGTCTAAGAGGCAAATTGCCGTTAAATTGAAAAGATCTCCATCTGCAGTGGAAAACGTAATCAATTTAAAGCAGAAATATAATATAGATCGATCAAATAATAATAAAAAGATTTCTTCTCGTGTAAAATCCGCCATAATTAAGGCTGGCTTACAAAAATGCAACTGCATCGCAAATAAGAGCTGACTTAAATTACGTTACTAAGCGTCGTGTACAACAAATTTTATCTGAAAGTAATCGGCACATTTGGAAGAAAATAAAGCCTAAACCAGCTTTAAAGGATTGCATAAAGTTGCAAGATTGGAGTTTACCGAAAATAAAATTATATCAATAAAAAGGTAACATTTTAGAGAGGAAAATTTTAACCTTAGGTCCAAATGGATTTAATTATTACTGGCACGATTTGAAGAAGCCCGAATCTTTTCTACTAAGCGAACTTTGGAGAAGGTTCGTTAATGATATGGGCTGGTTTTATTTATGGAAGGAACCCATGTAAAGTGAATGGGCGTCTGAACTCGGAAAGTATTTAACCAGTGGATGAAGTATTAAAAACTTTTGGATCAGCAACCTACTTCAGACAAATTTTTCAGCAGGTACATGTACCACGACTCAGCGTTAATTGGTTTCAGAGAAGCAGATCGATGTTATGAAGTGGCCAGCACGTTCCTCATATCTAAATCCTATAGAGAACATTGAGGTGATTTGGAACGAGTATATATGGTCACGCAAAATCGAATGCTCAAATAAATGGGCCAAAATTTACTTTAGAGTTTCAAATCATAGAAAGAATTTTGAAGTGATTTCAAAATCTGAGCGACACTGACGATGAATCCCTTTTCTTTGACAATATTTTACGATTGAAATACTTATGCCTTTAATTTTTGGGTCGACAGTGTTCGTAGAATCATTTGACATTTGTTGAACTAATATTTTGCATTGAGTCATTACTCATAACTCATCGCTGAGTTAATAGCATTAAATATGAACAGCGACACTGACGATGATTGCTCGCACAGGATGGCCGAGACACCACTTAAGGGGTCGACCCCTAGGGAAATACCTTCCTGGGGTGTTTGGGGGGAAAGGGGCAACGCAGATCTATTTATATACAAAAGTGTCAAAGTACACTTTGTTATGTACATTTAGTTAGCTTTGAATATAGTTAAGGAAAATATCTTAATGAAAAGAAACCTCGTTTGCCAAAGTGAGTCAGTACAAATTCAAACTTACAATCGTGATCATTAAAAGTGTAAAATTCTTTACATCATTTATGTACATTACGTAGAGGCGACTTTCCAAAACTTAAAAGTACAGGCTCTTTTGAAAGCTATTTTGGTGGGCCTATGAACATAGGGTATGTGTTGCATTCGACTTGACGATTTACATAGCTTGGTAATCTGGACGCTTTCCTCTGATCTAAAAATTTGTCTAAATTTTGACCGAAAGTTGAGGCAAAAATCTGTCAACTATCTAACATTTTATGAACCCAGATTTGAACGTATGCTTCGATTAATAAAGGAACCGTTCCGAGAACCGGACCTTAGAATTTCCCAAGGTTTCGAAACCCCGAACGAACTCTTTTCGAAATTTCAGATGGTTTGCAGCCTTGTTTAGAAATATTTTAAATTGGATTTAAGCTTACGCTTTAGACTTAAGTCCAAAGCAAGTTTATAATTCAGTGCAAAACTAATTTAAAACTTTAGAACAAACCCCCGTACATAAAATAATGGGCAAATGGTTTTCACATAGAAAACTTTTTCAACTCACATGAGCAGAAGCAGCTTCCCCTTGTATTAGACTAAAAGTTGAGCTTATTTAATTGCCCAGGACTCGAGTTGGAGTGAAGTTTTTTTTGTTTAGCAACAAAGTGTGTGGGCTTATGAGGATGAGATGATGATAATGACAAAGCCAGCCGCAATTTAATTATGTTGAAAGGAAAATTCCCACTCCTCTCGCTCTCTTCAAATGCATATCCAAACAAATCAGAGCCATAAAAATGCATTTATTTGCCTTAATAATTACCATTTAATTAAATGACTCTTCAATTCATTATTTATTTTGACATGTGAAAATTGTTTGCGTTAATTTATTAATTATATATATTTATATTTTTTTCATAGGGGCGTGGCTCAGGGGCAACAATTGAAATGTTAGATAAGAAAAGTCTTTCACATGAGCCGCAACAAAATCAATTGACACAGTTTTGGCTGGGCAGAGATAACCTCGTTTCCAGACTTTCGAAATTTTATCTATAGTGCGGCGGCTGCTGCCACTGCAGAATGAGACCAAAAATGAAAGAAACAATAAAAATCAATTCAAGCAATAAATTTTTAATTGTGCGCTCCCTGCTGACGCTTAACGAATATTTCGAATGAACATAAAAAAAAAAACTCGAATTGTGGCGTTTTGTGAATGTCTCTGTTTGATTTAGATGTATTCAGTTTTATTGTTGGAATAATTATTTTATATGCTAAACCAAGGAGAGCACCACCCCGAATTCAAGACAAATGATATTATGCAGCTGCCGCCCTCTCGGGGCAGTGCAGATGAAGTATGCGGGTGTGCCATAATTGAGCTGTTTGAAGGAGGAGAAGGAGAGACAAACACACACACACACACATAAAAATGCAGGTAGCAATTGAAATTGAAAACTGAAAAACTGGCTAAACTGTCAAAGACGGGCGAGATGGCAGAGAGGAAAGTGAAGTGGGAATCTTAAAATGAAAATGAAATTCAATAAGCAAGATCTCTTACCTAACCCATAAAAAGAGAGCAAATGTCAATCAAATGGCAGCTGTCTTTAATCATGACAGTTGCGCGAAAAGGGAGAGGGGCAACGGAGAATAAGAGAGATCCGAGATGAATGGTGAGGCGGAGAACCATATAAACTTTTGTGCAACTTTTCTTCTTTGAATACTGTTCGACCTGCACTAAATGACTTAGTTTAATCTTAGTCCAAATCATTTAAATCAGAGATTAAAACCGTAACCGAAACCGTAACCCTTAACCGCTAAAAATTTGAAACCGAAACCGTAACCGTAACCGAAAAAAAATTTTTTCTTATAACCGTAACCGTATAACCTTTATTTACAAAACCGGTTATCAGTACCGTAACCTAAACAAATATATGGGTTAATTTCGGGTTTTCCTCTACTAGTACAATGAAAATTATACATACATATGAGTTTATTCACTAAAGTTGGCTGCTTATTTATTATGCGCCGTACTGTTGCTAATGGGCTGACATAACTAGGAAGTGCCTGGAAAGTATCTTATATAATTGGTGCTAAACAGTTATATAGCATAGAAGCAAGGTACTCAGACGCTGGAAATTTTGTCGGAGCGGAAATTGTTTGATAATTTCCAGAGCCGCTCCGACAATGTAGTGTGACCAGGCAATTGGCAACAACTTTCGGACATTGCCAGTTTTGGCTATTGCGAAGCACTCTGTCTAACTCTGACTCACTTTGTCGTATGCATGCTCATGGTGGAATTAATAAGGTGAACCTAGGCATACATATATTGGCGCTCAGCAGAGGCTGACGGCTTCACCTTTTTAATTGCACATGATGCGTGCTTAGTTAAACGAAATTGAATATGTTTGATTGTTATAAAGATACACACACACTTGCACTTGCACACTAGAGCGGTCCCCGAATCGGCAAAATGGAAAAAAGGAGGTCTCAGCATTCCCAAAGCTAATATTTGTTGTATAATTAATAATTGTGAAAATCAAAAAATTTTATTTTAATTTTAAATGGGCGCGACAGAGTCTCTTTTTAAAATTATTAATCAAACGACACGTTCACCAAATACAAATTCTTACAAACGAAGTTATTACTTCATTTCAATTGTTGTCATTGTTTAAAAATTCAAAAAGCGATCTACATTTGAGGATATAAAATATTTACATATTTGAATAGTTTATAAATAAAATCATCGCCGACTATTTATAAATGAAAAAAATAGATGATAATATGCAACGCTGCATATGAGTTATTTACAAAAATTAATGAACTCTCTCTAATTTATACTTTGCACACTATAATTCACAACTTAATTCTTGAATTATGGAATAGCCCCATTCAGTTTAACGAATTTTCGGATATACGTTTATTTCTCAAAAAAAATCTTATATTTCATCTTCTCATGTCAAAAACGTGCATAATGATGGGAAAAAAATTCACATAACGCCCCGTTACCTAAAACTCCCCCCTTTTGAGTACAAAATTGTTAGAACCGCCCCAAAAGTTTTGAGTCAGGAGTAAATTTATAATGACCTCCAGTCCTTGGGACTTTTGTATTTTGTTTTTATTTACGCTAATTATACTTGAAAAAGCATCAGCATCTTCTAAAATTATATACCGATTGATTACACTCTGATAGTTCACAACTAATTAAGATTAGCTGGAAAATAAGCCCCATATTCAGTTTGACAATGGAAATTTTCTAGTGCACTATACGCGTATATTACGGGTATCACGTGTAAAGATAATCTGAAAATTAAACAGTTTCTAATATAACAGTCTCACGTCTTATTAATGTGTTTCTAAAACAGGCGAAAATAGATTCTGAAAATTCTGTATAAGAAATTTGAATATTTACTTAATAACCGTAACCGTAATCGAAACCCGAAACAGAAGAAGGCTAATAACCGTAACCCTAACCGTAACCCATATCTCACAACCGAAATATAACCGTAACCGGAAAAAAGCGATCGGCCAAAACAGTAACCGTAACCCAAACCGTTATTCGTTTAGGTTTTAATCTCTGATTTAAATAAATCCATATTCCAACCTCGACCTTTCAAAACTCTTTCCCTTACTAAATATCTGCGCCTTTTCACAACTTCCTCCCACGGATTGATTTGTCACCTTCGTTGCTTTGATTAACACCTTATGTGACACTTTTTTCTTCCTGCCTTTCGAAGCTCGCTAACGAAGCCGCAAAAGTGGGTAGACCACAAAAAGAAAGAAGAGGAAAGACAGATTGCCGCAAGCATAAAAACCTCTTATTTAGAAGGAAAGCAAGGCGTGGCCTTGGCCATAAGGATTTAAATTCAAAAGCGACAGAATAAAGTAAAAGCCGCAATAAGGTGGCGGCTGGACTCTCCCCCACTTAAATGGAACTGTCTGAAATGCTGCACAAATATAATTATAAACGTCTGTGCCTGGTCCTGGACCAAAGCCATTAGGTGCGAGTTTGCATACGCCGCCCATACCCCCGCCCACTTCTGTGTGTATCTGTATTCAGCAGCGGGAGCGGGCTACAGCTCCCTCTAGTCTGCATTGCTTTCTATGCCTGGCTGACCAGGCAAATTGTCGCATCAAGTGAAAACATCAATGGACACACGACAAGAAGGACAAGCAGCGAGCTTTGATTTTGTAGCCATTTAAATTTAAATCGGTTTTTGTGTGTTGTACCCTTTCGTTGGCTTTAAGGGCAATTAAATGGATGTCCCCATTCTCCTCTTCCTTCCAGCGAATACATTTCAATTATGCTAATTACAAGCAGCCATCAAACACCTAATGGCCATGGGGCAGGATTTATGCTATCCTCTCCCCCTTTACTGGGCTCTATTTTGTGTGTTTTTTTGGATTGTCATTGAGCCATTGCGGTTTGTTGTTAATTTATGAGCCTTCGGATTCCCCAAAGTACTCTGAAGTTGTAAAACTTGTACAAAAAGGAGCCAGCCAGTAAAATGATGCGCAAAAAACGGAAAACTTCTTTTGTACTACTCAAAAAAAAAAAAGACTGGGACAATACAAAGTAAGCTCAAATTACAGCAGATAAAGCTGTCTACAAATACGATAATCATCTATGGGGGTTTGGCACTTCGTTTCGAGAACAACAGAACAACAAGAGCAACAAAATTTTAGTTTGCGTGAGAAACAGCCAACAAAAACAGCACAAAAGAAACCGCATAATGTCATAGACTAAAGAAGAAGCAAATACACATACTCCTCGTATATTCAAATGTGAGAAATAAAGCATTCACATGGTAGGTACATACATTGTGTGTGTGTATATGGTACATATATTGTTCCTGGAGCAGCATAAATAAAGGTGGCCCAGGCCAAGGATGAAGCTTATCATCAGGCGCAGGCAACCCAAGACAAAGACAACGATGACAACAACTTGGCCTGCATACAAATTGAATGGAGGCGAAAACCATGTTGCAATTTCCAAGAAATGCGCAATAGCCTGACAAAAGGAGCCAATGGGTAGGAGACGAGAGAGAGAGGAGGAGCAGAAGCCTGCAGCTGCTAAGTTTAAGAGCTGAATTTCCAAATCACAAGCTCTCTCAATGTTATATAATTCAGCAAGGAATCTCTTCAAAAGAAGAAAACTAACAGGGAGTAAAAATACCAACAACAACATATTTTGATGCAGTTTTTATTCTTGTTTATTGTGCTGCTCCGTAGATAAATGATGATGTTTCACCTACCCAGAGACCACGCAGGTGAGATCCCAGATCGCCTTGATCCCATCCAGATCCTACGCAGATCCAGCCCAGATCCCACCCAAATCCCTCCTATATACCACGCAGATCCCTCGCAGAACCCATCCAGATCCCTCTCAGATACCACCCAGATTCCACCTAGATACCACCCAGATACCACCCAGATCCCACTTAAATCCCCCCCAGATACCATTACCTCCCAGAACCCACCCAGTTCCCCCTTTCCCCCTTCAGCATCTTTCCCACCTCTTTGACTTTCTGTGTTTCCCAGGACCTCCACAAAACAACAACACAAAATATGAATGACGTCAGCGTCACGTGACGCTGAAATAAAATTTTACTCCTACTAAAATTTTCCGTACCGAAATTAAAGATGTTTCACATCAAAAAATCGGATCAAAATGGTTTTGAATCACTTTTTGAACGAAATTATATCATATAATTGTTTTTTACGGTCAGGGAAAACTAATTTTAGAGCCTGGTAAGTCAGAATTGCATCATTGTATATAATTTTAATATTGTTTGTCTTCTCAAGAAGTTAAAACCAGGGCTTCAAACCTCCTCAAAATCGTCATGGGCTCACTCCGAGGTTCGAACCCGCGAAACTTTTTGGGCTCGGGTTCACGGAGCCGGTTTAGAAGATCGCTGAACCTAGGTTCGGGTTCGAACAGGGGTTCAGGAATAATTTGGTTCTTCGCTAACATATAAGTAAATTGAAAAAAACTTAGTGCCGATTTCTCTTCTTCCCGATAGCTGCTATGTGTCAGATAAGCTCTCAATTTACTCTGTTATTTGTGAGTTTATGTGTCATATGGCTCTATGAGAAACATAAGATGAGAAATCGGCCCTTGAACATTTTATTAATATGTGGAAGTTTAGAGGCTTGATAATATCATATTCGAGTTTGGATCATCGGAAGTTTTAGCAGGCTCCAGGTCAATAAATCTTGGAGCAATGCGTATTAGAGATAAAATGTACACTGCCTCTCAATTTTAAGTGGTGATAAGCGATAGTCCGCAATGAGATTCATATTCATATTAACATTCACATAAAATCACAGTGTTTATAGCGAGACAGGCATATTCCCAAATGCACTCAGGGAGCATAAGTAAGAGCGAACAGCTGGCGTCGAATGCGACCAATGCAACCATTGTTTGTTTCCGTTTCCGAATCCGATTGTTCGGAATTGATAAGTGTGATTTCTAAGAAACTATTAAAAAATTCAACCGAATATTTTTGCCATCAAGAGGATCGAATGATGGTAAGTGGGATTTTTAAGTAAAAAGCAGAATTACACTGTCGGTTTTGGAAGCAAGTACATTTAACTATTCCGAATCTCTGTTTTTTGAACCGAACCCTTTTCTACTTTTTTTGCTCCGGTTCAGGTTCGGGTTCAGGAAGAATAAATGTTTCTGCTCCGGTTCAGGTTCGGTTCGGACTTCACAAAAATTTCGGAGTCTCCGACTCCGGAGCGGTTCAACTCCGAACCGGTTTGCTGCCCTGGTTAAAACATATTTAGGTAGCAGTTGTCAAGTAAAGCAACTTCAAAGTTGTGTGTATGACTTCGGTGTTTTTGTCGGATCATATTTTGCTTTCCAGAATGGATAGATGGGCCTTGTTCCGAATTCCGAGTCGAATTTAGTGTAAAACTATATGTTTCGAATGCAAGTTGTATGTCAGTCTGTGGTTACTAGATTCCAACTTGCTTTTCTCTCGAATTGAATTCACTTGGGATTGAGCAGTCGGTTTCAGCTGCTCAAACAATTCCCAGTTTTGTTATACCTGATCTAGTAACCGTAACTATAAATATCATCACCTGTACAACATGCCTAAATTTGACTGCAAAATGCTAACGTTTACACGAAATTCGACTCGAAATTCGGAACAGGCCCGATGTTAGGCTTAAACTAATGTATTTAAGGTCACATCACAAATCTAAAACATAATTTTGTGGCTCTTTTTATCATAGAAAGGTATGGAACCTTAAATCAGACAGTTTTCATTCTGAATGTTTAACAATTTAGTCGGCATGTCTCAAACTTTAGTCCTAACAAACCCAGTTTCAATGTTTCAGACTGTTAATTTTTAAGGTTTGAGACCCTTTTAGTTTCTTGTTTTTCTGAGCACGACTCAAGAAGGTGTTGTTAATTTTAAGCTCATAAAACACGAATGCAATATTGATTTCAAGTTATTTATTCTCATCTCAAAGTTTTCACAAATTTCTCTCACTGTCGCCCCAGTGCTAGACCCGGTCTTCACTTAAATGGCTGCTGGCAATAATAATGCTTAAGCAAAGTAATAAGCGCTGATTTTTTGCCAAGGCCAAAACTCCTTCTTCAGCTTTGTGTGTGCTAGGACTTTTCATTTACTTTTGCCCAGATTTTACAACTAATTTAAAACATCAACTCAACAGCAGCACCAGCAGCAGCAGCACATGGTTTCCATGATGCCTTTATGCTTCAACATGAATTAAAGTTTTATCACACAGCCAGCCCGGGCCTGGCTAAACAAAAGGAATCCTTTGCTTCCTTCCTTCATCTCTCCATGTTTTATTCATTTTCGTTGCCTGCGTAACTACGTAACTAACTGAAACTTAAGAATTTCTCTGAGCTTTGCGATCCACAAAAGTGGTTTGAAATGCGTTTACCTTAAATGTTGCTACAACGACGACGACAAGAGCAGCAACAGAAGTGGATTGCATAAGTTGGCAATTGTTCATCATCATCATCAACTCGTTCTTGTCCTTGTCTTTTCTCGTTACGGCTTCGATTTCAATCAATGTGCAGCAGCCAACTTATTGAACCTTTTTGTTATTATTTAGAACAAAAAAATTACATTGAATGGCGTTAAGCCTCTAGCAGTTTATGACGCGTCTGCTTCAATGAGTTCGTGCCTCCTTCATCATGATGACATTGATAATGATCATTGCAGCTGCCGGTGAGTGCAGATTAAATGGAAAATCGCTTGGAAAATGTACGTTTTTGCCATTATGAAAGACAGGAGACAAAAGGCGCCCGCCTGCTCATCAGAACTCTTGCAATTGGAGTTTTACCAAGCATTATTTGTCTTCTTTAAAAGGAAGTGAAGTATTTTTGTTAATGACTTAGTTGAGACATTGAATATTTTTCAATTTAAGCAAGAGTGATAGAAATGGGTGCCGCGTTTTGCTCACGGTCAAGTATGGGGCGATATTAAACCGCAACAAGTTACTATAGACGAAAAGCTTAGATCTTCCAGAGCACAAGAAATAGTAAAATTAGAGCCGGAAAAACTTTCTGCCAGATGTGTGCCGCATTTTACTCTCAGTTGAGAACAAAGTTGGTAAAATGACATGTGCAAAAAAGTTTTTATGAAACAGCTAAAGAATCCCGCAAGGTAGAATAATAAACCGGTCTAGAATGTATCGGAAAAAACTGACATTTGCTGTCCGTACACCTCGATTATCTAAACCGAGCTAGCATTAATCGAAAAATCGAACTTTTGGTGACTGTACACCTCTGGATTAAGTAGAACCAAACCGAGAAAAAATTTACTTAGATCTTTTAAACCGATACATTGCGATCTTAAAGCAAAAACCACAGTTTTGGTCGAAGAAAATTTTGAATAATAATACAAATTGAGCTTCAACACGACGAAAATGATGGGAAATCAAGAAATCTGAAAACTAAGAGCGTTTCCCATAAAATTTGATAGGAAAGAAGTGAGTTTATTTGTCCGTTGTTCCGTCCGTTTATAAAGTATTTCACATATTTTACACTTCATTTGGTATCTCACAGCTTACATAAGGGTATTCCAGTGTCATCATAGAATTACATAAGTTGCATCCATCTGATAAGTTTGCTTACCTGAAAATGAAAAAGAAATAAGAAAAATTGAAGTTAGTTTTATGACTATGTAAAAAATGTAGGTTGCCGCATCGCAACATAACATTATGAAGGTATTTCCAGTGAACATAAATCGATAAATAGCGTTTGATTACATGAACGATAAGAGAAGACACGAAAGGGGGGCCTGGGGCGATGATAGCTTTATCAAAATGTGTCAATAAATCAATTTCCACGTTTTGTAATTGATAAGATTAGACCAAGAGAGTTGACCAGTCGGGCTAGACGATGCATAATTACGAAAGGAAAGCATAGCCATTAAAAAAATGAAGGAACTTAAGCAGCTTACCCCCGAGTATGAGTGTAGTTTGCCGCTTCACGAGCTCTAGTCAGTTTGTATGCGTGATGTATTAATTAAAACGACGGCGAACCAACAACGATGGGTAGCCACTGGTCAGAGCGTCGCCAGGCTTAACTATCGGTCAATAACTTGGCCAAGGCACGCGTCTTTTGTCGGTATTTAGTTGGAGCTTAAAAGCAAACACTGTCAACGCTTTGGAGGGGGGGGAAAAAGGGGCCAGGCCTAAGTGAAATTGAATGCTACGTTTTATGCCTTCAGCATTCAATTATATTAGGATAAACGAGTATTTTGCATGACTACCGGGACCCTACATAGGTGTGGCCACCAATTAAATTGCAAACAGCACCTGGCTACGCTCATATATCATTTAATTTGCCTTTAATTTGACACAAGGAAGCTTAACTCCCGCTGCAAAATGGCGTCCGCTGTCTAACAAAATGGCTGCCCTTCCTTTGCCTACTCCCCCACCACCTTCAAGAGTTCATTGGTTTCTCAGCTGACACTTTTTCACTTGCTCTGCAAATGACTTTGGCCACATGCTGGGGCTCCTTCTTGCTGTCTGTCTGTCTATCTGTCGGACTGGCCCCCCCAAGCAAGTCACTAAGCTAAGCTAAGCTGAGCGCTTTTCCGCTGCTGGCGTTGCCATTGCTTTGTCCTTTGGCATCCTGCAACGTTGATGGTGCCAACGAAGTTGCTTGTTGCTCTGAGCAACTTTTGCATTATGAAATTGTAAATGTTACCCATGTCTAAATCAAGCAGAAGGGAGCAAAAAAAAGTTGTACACTAGGCAGTAAAAGAGGGGAAATCAAATTTGTAGAGAATTAGAAAAGAAAGAGTCTTATCTTGGCGTTTTTAAGTGTGACCCGGTAATTTTCATAAAAGTGTTTGACATTTTTAAGCACAGTGTTGGGTACTTTAAACTGGTTTTATTTTTTGGAAAATAGTTCTCAAAACGAAAAAAGTTTTCAAAACGAAGTCTTGGAAAACAGCTCCTAGAACTTATACACGAGATATGTTCCGTAAAAATGGAACAAAGTCCTCAAGGAAAATAGTTTAAGGGTAGGGTTTACCTTTGGAATAATTTTTGTATTGGAGTCTTAAAAAAATCATGTAAAACTTTCAAGCAGATCCAAAATCATGTTTAAAAAAATTTAAATTAATATATGAAAACGAGAGCGTAAGTTAAATTCGGCTATGACCGACTTCGTTATATCCGTTACTCATGGAAAGGTATGATTATTAGCCATCCTGTGTTCCTGAGGGGGGAAAGCCATAAAGTAGGCAACATTGTTTAACTCTTCTATTTATTATCCGATCTTAAAGAAAATTTCAGGGATTAAAGATATTGCGAAAATTTGATTTCAACGTCACGTGACGCTCTTTTGTGGAGTCACAAACACCCAAACACAGAAGAGTTTTGGCAGAGGGTAAGGGGGGTAAGAGAAAGAGGTGGGTTAGAGGGGGCGGTTAAAGGTGTGAGATAAGGGTGGCCCCCTCTTTCCCCACAGTGACTGAACACTGACTAAACAGTGACTTGACTGTGACTTGAAAGACTTTAAACACCGACTTGACCGCGGCATAACAGTGACTTGATAGAGACTAAACAGTGACTTAACAGTGACTTAAGAGTGACTTAACAGTGACTTGAAAGAGAGCAAACAGTGACTTAAACAGTGACTTGAAAGAGATTAAACAGTGACTAAACAGTGACTTGACAGAGACTAATCAGTGACTAGAAAGAGAGAAAACAGTGACTAAACAGTGACTTGACAGAGTCTAAGCAGTGACTTGACAGTGACTTGAAAGAGACGAAGCAGTGACTAAACAGTGACTTGACAGTGGCTTGACAGTGACTTAACAGTGACTTAACAGTGACACAGTGACTTGAAAGAGAGCAAACAGTGACTTAAACAGTGACTAGAAAGAGAGTAAACAGTGACTAAACAGTGACTTGACAGAGACTAAACAGTGACTTGAAAGAGACTAAACAATGACTAAACAGTGACTTGACTGTGACTTAACAGTGACTTGAAAGAAAAGGCATTGGTATTTCTACTCTCTGTAAGTTTTTCTCTTCTGAAAGATTGCCAAGGCTGATTTCTATGTCATTGAGAGAGCTTGTGATTTTGAAATTAAGCCTTTAAGTTTAGCATTATGTTTCACATCAAAGCCACGTGAATGTTCACGACACTCACGCCTATTTTTTTCTATTTAAATACAAAACAGATTTCAGAGATGATAAGAGATAGAGGTTTCACATGTATACGTATACTTCTTGTACTCGTCACATTTCTCACAGTTTTAAAGATAGATGGTTCATACCTTCTAGAGAGAGTTAGTAATTAGCATTGTTTATCGATTTGTAACAGAAATACAAAGTATATAAGACTAAGTTTGCACGCAAAGATCAGTTTTGATGTTGTGGCTCCACCTTACCAGATTAGTTCATCTAACTAGTTTACACATCACTAACAACTATCGATGCTCGATACTCCCGCCTTTTTATGTATCTTTCATCTCTAACTCACACACACACACTAACTTATCCATCCGTCATTGTGTTATACTCAACACGGCAACACGCCGTCTCCAATAAACCGAACCAAAGCAGATTCTGTGTTTTAAACTAAACAGTTAGCGTGGAGTAGCCACATAGTTACAGTAGTGGCGCCATCTATGTGTCCGTTTTGTAAATCCCTCAAACAGCATTGTTCAAAGCAAGTAGTGGCGCCATCTATTGGTCAAGCTATGACTAAAAGAAGTTCGTACTGCAGGTACAGAGTATATTACAGTCGGGCTTGACCGACTTTCGTACTTGTTTCCTGATGCAAATTAAAAATCAATCAAGAGTAAAATAAATACCAATAATCTTTACAGCTGACTAAATGATTTAAATACTTTTTAAACAAATCGCCATAAATTAAATATATTTTTATTTCATTGAGTGAATTCCATTCTTACCAGTAACAAGCACATTATGTGGCGAATTCTTTTCATAATCTGCCTATTACCAAAATGTTTTGGCGAAACGCGTTTTACGAACCTTAAATGTGAAAGCTTGAACAAATCCTTTTCAGATTTCTCGATATGTCGCCTTAAAGTGTTGGGGCGTGGTGTAATCGCTGCCAATGTTCATCTGAATGTCTTTAAGTTACCCGTTAGAAACGTCATCGTTAACTACAGCGTTTGGAAGAAGCTCAGTGGTTATCATCCATTTTTGTTCAATATTACGGTGGATTTTTGCCACCATATGAGACATCCAAATAAACGGACTGTTTTCTATTACTTTCACAAGGCAATGGTGCCATTTATTAATATAAATCACACCTGCCCATATAACGTAAGTTCATTTTTTTAATTTTTTCATTTTCTCTTTATTAAAGCTCTTCCAATTTCTGGTGTTTAGCATGATTTGATACTGAAAGACTTTGTTTTGGAAAACCAAATGTTTTCCAAACTTCCATTACCCATTGGCAATTACATGTTTCTCATTAAAATTTACACCGATGGAACTATGCGTGTCATAATTTCTGCCTATATGGATATTAGTTTGGATGATTTGATTAGAACTTGAAGATACTTTTCTTTTGACTATGTGTATACAAATATTTTACAATAAAGTTTTTGGTTCCTTGTCAAACTGTATCGTTTGCACTCGGTCTACAAAATTGTGGGAGATATGACGTTTTTTCCAAATTTCAGGGGCGGAAGGGGGTGGCAAAAATTTAAAATAATCCTGATCTGCCTGCAAGTATAAGAAGTATATGTCCCATACATGTTGAACCTTTATCTGTAACCATTTCGTTCATACGGATGAAGAATATATCGCTCACTTACTTCAATACTGGCATAACTCAAAATAATCCATTTTGAGAAAAAATCATTTAAAGTTCTTAATGGATTTAACCCGAAAAAATGGTTATCTTAGGCTCGAGTTAATCTAGTTAAATGTTATAAATTTAAAATGCTTATAAATAAAACTTGAAAATATGATGTTTTAACTGAAAGCCGAAGTATGTTTGAGCAATATCGACAGCAGGACAAATGAGATATGACGTTCTTGCATTAACATGAAAATGAACCTGTAAAATGATATTGCGACCAAGGTATACTAAACAAGGTAGGCTTACTCGCTCTCAGAACTCCCTATATTTGTTCAAAGAGATCGAGAGTGAATTTTATTTATTTCAAAATCAACTCAACTCAAGTAAATCACAAAAATCGTCCTGCGACTTTGCTTACAACGGTTGCTTTCTACGAAATTTATCAAGTTGTCAGAGAGAGAAAGGAGTGAGCCTACCTTGTTTAGTATACCTTGATTGCGACTTATTCTCATATCACATGAAAAGTATAAGAAATACGATATGAAAATATTACACAAAACAGTACACAATACAACAAATATTTCTGCTTCATTAGGTCAAAAATCGTATTTTTTTAGTTATGCCAGTGTTGAAGTAAGTGAGCGATATATACTTTATAGGGTCGGAAATTATTCTTTCTCCTTTGTTACATTTACACTTTTGCAAAAACTTAATATACTTTGTGTACCTTTAGTACAGAGTATAAAATATATCAATTTTTTCGTATTAACATCAAATTTTATAATATCAAAATGATCTTCTAATTCCGCTCCCGTGTGGGACATAGGGCATCAACCCACTCCTCTCTTCCAACGAACTCTGTTGTTGGCCGTAGCTTTCTCTCCAGGTCTTCTGTCCGCTTCTCTAGTCCTCCTCCAAGTTTCTTTGGGTCTGCCCGGTGTCCGGCCTAATCCATCCAGTGGGTTCCACTTTATTGCCTTCTTGGCGATATTGCCTCACTTTTACGCAATGTTTGCCCTATCCAGCTCCATTTAATTCTGCGTATTATGGTGTCGACACACTTGTGGGATGCTGTCGGCCGTTTGGCGATGCTCATCATATCCACACTGGCTCAAAATAAGGCTTTTTCAAGTCTAACATAATGCCAGTGCTCCCTACGGTTCCTCCATTGGAAAATGACAACTTCCAGTGTCCAAAATTCAAACATTCGTGAACCGATGCCTGCGTCGGATATTTTTCGTATTTTCTGGCCTGACAGAATACGGAACTCCGACCTGGTATTAACCCGCGAAAAAGATGTTGTTACCAACAAAAAAACGAAAAAAAAAAAATATTATTTTCCATATCGATTAGCCGTTTCTGACCTCCTGAATTCATTTGATTTTATTGAGTTTCTTATGGATCTTAATGCGATCACCGAATCAGTTTTGTAATCTGTTGCGCTCTCAGCATTAACTCTGCATTTTACTATAGCCACTTGCTTCAAACATTCTAAAAGAGATCAAGAATGCAGACTAAGAATGCTGACTTATAATACCTCTTCCTACCACAATCTTTTTGTAGTTCAGTGTTATTACGCAGTTGATTTCCGCTGCACTGACCGAGTGCGAACAAAATAAAATACAGTTTGGCAAGGAAACAAAAACTTTTACACCAACCTCCCCCACAAAACGCAATCCACAACGCATTTTCCTCTTTCCTTGGTTTTTGTGGTATGAGAAATTAAATTGTTATCAGCTTGGCAGGCGGTTTGCTTCAAAGTTTTTGCCAAGCCAAAGAAAATTTATTGTGAAATATTTGTATACACATAGACAAGAGAAAAGTATCTTCAAGTAGAACTTGAAGCAACACTTTAAGGCGACATATCGAAAATTCTGCTAATAACTTGTTCAAGCTTGTTACGAGTGTCGCCAGAACATTTTGGTAATAGGCATATTATGAAAAGGATTCGCCACATAATGTGCTTGGGTGAAATTCAGTTAATGAAATAAAAATATATTTAGAGCGATTTGTTTTAAAAGTATTTAAATAATTTAGTCAGCTGTAAAGATAATTGGTATTACTCTTGATTGATTTTTAATATGCATCAGGAAAAAACAAAAAGTATATTTATGGGCCTACCAGTTAAAGATGACACTTCTAGCAAGACTTCACTCTATCATGCTATCATTTCAAAGATTTGACTAGATCAGAAAGGCCGCATATAATTCGAAATGGCAGAAATCCCAGTAATCGGTAGTACAAATTGATTTGGTTATAAGGAGATTCTCGAGACAAAATGTAAAATTGGTTTTAGTTTCAATTCAACTGTTCAAACGTTCCTTTTTTTTCGTTGTTCCTAAATAACTGACCTCCCTTAGACACGTTAGCAGGTCTAACAAAAGGTGGATGGGCAGGCACCCTTACCCTGAATTCTATTGATTTTATTGAGTTTGTTATGGATCTTAATGAGATTTTTCCTTCGCCTGTTTTTTTTTTTGTGCTTTAACCCTGCTCAACCTCTGACTGCGAGACCAAACCACCCTCACCTGAACCCAGATTGCCCTTGGCCCTGCATAAATTTCTTTTAAGAGGGGTGGTTTGTCTGTCTAAATATATATGTGTATACAAAATATAAAATTTCTTTCCCGCCGGAAACGCTGCGCTTTGACAAACCATAATCTCCGGCAGTAAAAATATGGATTTAATTATTGCAGTTTCCATATTTTATGGTCTAATTCCTAAATGCAGTAGAAAATATACATAAAAACAGAAAAAGGAGAAGAGGAATATTTCTTCCAGACCTAATGGCCAGTTGTTAAACTTTCAAATTGATCTATGTATTTCACAGTCGGATGCGGCTGCACAACTTCGATATGCGTTTGATGTTCGCTTTCTTCTTGCAAGAGGGGAGGGAGGGAGGGATAGATGCCGCGCCCTGCCTCCCTCTTTGCTTGGATAAATCGCAGTGTCAAAGAGCGCAGAAGAAAATAAATTTATGATTTATCGAAAGCATATGCCCGCCCGAAACATTTGCCATTGGTTGGAGTTATATGTGTACCTACAGGAAGTTCCCGCACGCCCTGCGCTGTTGTTTCTGCTGTGTGAAGACTTTGTAGCCACATTTGAGTACACATTTCTTCCAATTATTATTAGTTCTTTTAAGAAACATTACAATCGCATGAGTAAGCAGTGAGATTTTCAGAAAGAAAATGTGCGCGATTAAGGCGATGGTAAAATTTGTGAATGATGAAATTGATGGCACATATTAATGGAAATTGATGAAGCTGTTGATAGTTTACAGTAAGTAAACAAAAAATTATTCATTTGATCCCTAGAGCTGCTTTTTATTATTTTTTAAAGCAGAACAGCAATTTACATCACATAGGAGCAAGTCATGCCTCACTGTGTGTCAGTCGCTGTCAGCGCTTCAAGACAAGCACTTCGACGTCAGTTTACTGCCGAGCCAAGCTCTTATAACAATAATGACAATTATGTTTTAGTATAGAATAAAAACCCATTGCTTAAAGCCAAGTGAATTTGATATTTGACACGAAAAATACAAGGTACAGCGTAAACCTTTTAAGAAATATTAAAACCTAGAAATGGTAAAATCAATCTCAAAAATGTTTTTTATCTCGTAATTCGAAATGGAATTTCAACAACGAGTCGTTCTAGATTATACTTGTAAGAAAGGATTGTTTCAATCCTAAAATTCGTGTATCAATTCGAAAAAAGCTCATTTTAGTCGACATTAAACTAAGTACGGCGTTCCAATCAAAAAGCGAACGGTTAAATACGGGGGTGCCACAGAAATCTCTAGAGATTTTGCCGACGGTTGGTTTGTAAATCTCTCAAAAAATTCGTTGGTGCCACAGAACTTCTAGAGATTTCATTTTTCTAATTAGAAAATTTAGTTGGAACACCAGATGTTCCAATTGATGTTCCATCTCTAAAAACAGGGCTGAATCTCTCTCCAAAAAATTTCCCTTATTTTAGATGTGGGTTAATTTAATGATTAACTGAAATTTTTGATTGTGTTATATGTTTTATGATGCATTTTTTAAATAATAATAATTCAATTTTAAGTCGCATTCTCCACCAATATAATGCAAAATTTAAAAATTTGTTGGCGCCAATCATGAGGTATTAGTTTCCATCCCTTAATCCGCTAGCTGTCATGTAGAGCTTTGCAAAATCTCCTAACAAAACATTAGAGGTTTGAAACCAACCAAAAAAATTTCTGGCGCACCTAAGAATTGGAATTCGGTTGGAATTTGGTTGGAAGAGGTTTCTGTGGCACCTTCGATAGAAACCGAGATCAAGTTTAAAATTAAACTAAGAAAATCTCTTTCACTATTACACTATATTATTATTACTTCTTACTATTATTTACTTCTTATACTTTCACAGGTAGATTCAATTTATTTTCATTCCACGCCCCCCCCCCATTTTTGTTCTGCCCCGCCCCCGCAATTTGAAAAAACGTCATATCTCCAAAATTTTATATGGTTCGAACCTCTTAGACATATTTAGTAATCAGCATTACGTAAAGATCTGACAAACGATATAAAAGTTATATGCAGAAAAAATTTCGATGTCGCAGCGCTGCACTTTCTGGTGTTGCTGCAGCGGCAAAATCAACTCTGAGCATTCTCCTGGTATTCTGAATTTGCCAAAAATAATAAAAAAATACTGTTCCCGATCTGCAACTATATCAAATATTTTAAAACGAGCCAAAAACGAGCAAAATTAATAATTACTCCAAATCATATACATTTTAATGGACACAATTGCATCTTTTAGTTGCGAGAAGCAACGAGGATCTGCCCACTTTTACTCAACGGAACAATTGACATTTAGTCTTAGATTCGCCTAAAAAATAGCACTGTAACCTCAATATAATAACAAAAAAAGCTCCCAATTTCTTTATTTTCTTGTAATTTACATGACCTTTTCAACATTTTGGCATTTCAAAACATTTATTGCTCTATAATTTATAGCTGTTTTTATTATAAAGAATATCGTTCCCATGGCACCAGAGCAATACAATTTTGGTTGAAACTCACTTTCTGGGCGTGCCAAAAAATTCCCGAGACACAAAAATTTTTGAACCTGCAAAACTCCAGGGAGGATTTATTTTTTTTTGACTTTATGACAAAATTTTATGATTCCGGCCAGCGTGCAATGTAAGTATTGAAATTTACACTACTCAGAAAATTATTATTCTTGGTATATTTAAGAAAATTTACCTAATCTTTAGAAACTACTTCCTAAGAACAATTTTTCAAAAATTTTAGTTGACCAAAAATGAATTTTAGAAAAAATATTGGTTAAAAATTTAGGTATTTTTCCTTAAATAAAGAAAATTAACCTTTTTTAAAGATGTTTATCTAAATTCTTCCTCCTGTATCGAGAAAGCACATGCGTTGCATCATGCAGTAGTCTATCAAAGAATTGTATAAAATTAAGACAATGCTAAAATCACTCAAATAAAAACGAGAAGGAAGCCAAGCTAATCTCTGTCTTTGCCGAAGTTTTAATACCCTTGCAAATGTTTCAAAATAAACAAACAATTTTTCTAAATAAAACAAAAATACTCTTTTCGACCTGATATAGTCATCCGATTTTTAAGCAAAAAACTTTCAAATCTATGAAAGCGTATAAAATTAAAAACCAAAAAAAGTTTTTCTCACAAAAACCACTTTTCGACCGTTAGTTCCTATGGCAGCTATAAGCTATAGTCATCCGATCCGGTCGGTTCCGACATATTAGCAGAGTGCAGTAAAAATAAGACTGTGCAAAATTTCAGCTCGTTACTTTAAAAACTGAGAGACTAGTTCGCGTAGAAACAGACAGACAGACGGACGGACAAAGCTCAATCGACTCAGCTCGTCGCCCTGATCAAGAATATATATAGTTTATAGGGTCGGAAATGAATATTTTTATGCGTTGCAAACTTCTGGGCAAAATTATAATACTCTTTGCAAGGGTCTAAAAACGTACATATCCAATCCGAAAAGCTAGCTAATAGTGTTGGTTTTTTCATGAGTGAGTGAACAAAATTGAGTTGTTCACTAAACAGAAGAAGTGAACAGGTTCTTCTTTAATTGTTTATTTTTAGTCACTGAGTGCGTTCAGTAAAAGGTATTCAGTCCATCTTGCTCAGTGAGTTGTTTAGTCTCTCTTGCTCTTTGAACTTATACTTAGTTGTATCATGAGTTGTTCTGTGAGCTGTTTACTTATATGTTCAGTCTACTATCACAAGAATCAATTAGCTTTTCTATCCATAATGTTTGCTTTTTCAATTTGAGTATTGTTTAATAGTTTTTACAACTCCCTAATCTGTATCTAGATTATTACAGGATCGCGACTGACATTTCGGTTTGCCTTTGATATTGTAAACTAAATTTTGTGGGTGTGACCAACTTCAAATTCCCTTTTCAATCCCCTTTTCACTCACACAACATTCAAAGCAGATGTCCCTAACGCAGCTGTTTGTAATTTTCCCTTATAGTAGTCCTTGGGGAACCTTCAAATCTGGCCAAGTAAAATTTATGACCATAAGCCATCTTAACAGCCATTCTGACAACAAACCCGGATTCAATTTGGAACTTAAAAAAAGACAAATGGCAGAGTGTTGATAAGTAGATTGACTAGACACACAAAGGGAAAATTATAGTTTAACAGCATTAAGCAAATTAAGCGCTCAAGCGGAAGTTCTTCAGCTGCACAGGAAGACTAAAAATAGCAGAAAATTGAAAAATTGAACTAACATTTGGGACTTGTGTGTGTAGGTTAAGTGCTGCTGACAGATTTTGACATATTATGCAAGCAATAATTTTCAACTTTTGATTTTGAGTCTCTCTAATTAACATATGTTGTTGTTTTTCTCTCTCTCTCTATCTCTCTCTGGTCAAAAACAGCAGCAGCTGTTAGGTCGTTTTTGTTGGTGGTTAGCTAACAAATTAATTTCCCATTCCAACTCCGGACATTTTACTTCATTTGGCTCCGGTTACAAGCGTTGAGGTTCCTTCTCTGTCTCTTGTGCAATTCCAATTGAAATTAATGTTTTATGGTTTCAGGGCGACCACACACACACAAATACACACACGCACACATGAGAGACAACAGCTGGACACAACTGTGTATCCAACAGTAACTCCTCATTTCTAATGCCAATTTGCTTTTTGTTGCCACAGTGACAAAGAAAATGCTCAGGTTCCTTTTTCTTTTCAAATTTCCTGTTTATGCTCCATAAAATCCATTGAAGCATTTAATATTGGCAACTTGTCTGGCAGGCAGACCCCACACTCTACGTGGTCTGAGAGTGAAATTGGTTGTGAGTCAGTGAAAAAGCCTTAAATAATTGAGTAATTTCTTTAGAGAAAAAGTAAAAGGGGGGAACAAGAGTTGAATAAACTTTGGACCGTCACTCCCTTCCTCTGAGTGTAATCAAATTTCATTCAATTTTGTGAATGCATTCATCAAGCCAAGTCAAGTGTTTGCTCTAAATCCGTTTCCAACTTTTCCTTATGCATTTTTGTAGATAATTATGCAATTAATAAAAGTTTGCCGTTTGCATTTTACAGTTTACAGTTTGTTTCTGCATCATAATTTTATTTTTTGCCATATCAGTTAGTTAAGTGGGCCTGGCCCGCATTACGCAACTCTGCCACTGGCTGCGGTGGCTGCACCTGGAGAGTTGCATTTCCATCCCACGCATGTCGCACCGAAACTGACGACTGGCGCCTGCCCACGTTGATTTTGTTAATTGAATTTTGTTAAAAATAATAAATAGATGACGAGATGTAACCAAACTGTTTGGCAAACAAGTTTTTTTTATTTTTATTGGAATATTGCAGTCGCATTTTTGAAAAGTGTTGATTGCTCTTGATGACGATTTGTGCGTGTGTGTGTGTGGTATTATTTATCTGCGTATAATGAGGACAAACAACAACAACAGCAAGTGCATACTTTGCGGCGCATTAACATGAGGGTAAACACTCTAAAAAGCTTAGCTCGAAATGCACATTTCAATTTGCATAAATAGGTGCCAGCCCGAAGGTAGGAGAGGGAGGGTGTGGAGGAGGTGTAGGCGATAATATATGGGAAATATAGAAAATTAAAGTGGAAAATAAATTATGGAATTTGTACATCTCAGTTTATGCGGGATTATGGAGATTTATGCATTTTAGCTTTATTTATTAATGCGGAATGAATTTCTAACAAAATTATGTTTGTTGAATGTTTTATAATCAATTCCATTAAAATTTCATAAAAAAATGGTTTAACCGTATTGAAAGAAATTTCATTTGTAGATTAGTCCCAAAAGAAACCTGCCAATGAAATCCTCATAGCAAACACTCTACAATCTTGTTTCTAATCTATATTAGCTAGAAGAGAGCTTGACTCTAGTTAAGGGGAGAGAGTTTGACGATAGTTGAGCTACCCTTTTTCAACTGTATTCAGTGATAATATGGTGCTTTTAAATCTTCCAGTCTGTATTTTAGCCATTTAAGGCTAAAACGAGATCTTTTCTTTTCTGCCGCAAGAAACTGACTTGTATCTCCCAATAGTATTAAGAAACTAGCAGAATTCTTTCTAAAAGGAGTTAGGAATGTATAACCTACCTAGGGACAGAAAACTGGGTTCATAGTACGATCAAAGGGGCCTAGAAAATCCGAATAAAACCAATTCTGTAGTTTAGTTTACGACAAGTTGTGGTCCAGGATTTTGTATAACATATACGGGGGTGCCACAGAAACCTCTTCCAACCAAATTCCAATTCTTAGGTGCCACAGAAATTTCTTTTGGTTGGTTTCAAACCTCCCGTGTTTGGTAAGGAGATTTAGCAAAATTCACCACCCAAACAATTTTAGCAAGCAAAATAAATTTTGGAAATGTAAGCAACATTATTTTCTAGGATAGATTGCATCAAACGAATAAATTATTTAATTAGTTTAAACATTGAAATTTGCGTTTCAATAATTATTAGGAAACACAACCAAAGTCTTTCATGTTAATCTAAACCAACCACATCAGTGGCGCCGTTTAGCGATTGTGGCGCCATCTGGTTGGCAGCCAGCGGATTAAGGGCTGGCAAGTTATACCTCATGTTTGGCGCCAACAAATTTTTAAACTTTGCATTTTATTTATGCAGAATATGACTTAAATTTAAATTATTATTTAAAAATGCATCACAAAACATATGACACAATCAAAAATGTTCATTTAAACGTCAATTTAACCCATAATTAAAAGAAGAGAAATTTTTTGGCTAGAGATTCAGCCCTGTTTTTAGAGATGGAACTTGAAATGGAACGACTGCTGCTCTAACTAGATTTTCTAATAAGAAAATGAAATCTTTCAAAGTTATGTGACACCGACGATTTTTTCGAGTGATTTACAAACCAACCGTCGGCAAAATCTCTAGAGATTTCTGTGGCACCCCCGATAAGCTTTGTTTATAATTTTTCTGGATATTGTTTTCGTTTATTGGAAACCCTTTTTCCCTGAAAAATTCTCCAATTCGGAAACCAATTCCAGTCCAATTTGTACAAAGGGTTTACACGCAAGAACACTTGGCTCTCTTAAACATACTCTGTGACGATGTCTACACTTTCTAGCAGTCGACATGTAACAACAAAGATTTCATTACATTTGAAGCACCATTAAACGTGTTGCATAATTTTCGGCTTTCCTGAAAACGGAGCACAAAAGCACGCAGTTGTTTCTACAAAAATGAGCGTTCTTTGTGGCGTTTATTATAGTCCTCAAATGCTTATTCCGGGGAGAGTCGATATAAAATTAACATGCAAAACTACTTAGAGTGTGAAAACAAAAAGACTCATGAGTACCGGGAGGTCCACGAATCTGTTCAGACAAAACATTACTAACCAGTATGTATTGTTCCAAATCTTTGTTGATGTGTGTTGATCAAAACTAAAAGACCTTTGTTAAAAGAGACCAAATTTGATACTACTATAACAGGCAATCAAGGTTGCAAACCTCTACAATTCTGCAGAAGGTTCGGTCCGGAGGTTCAAAGGCGTCGTAAAATTTTAAGAAAACTATATAAGAAACGTTAATCAAGTGTTTTAGAACCATTCTTTTATATATATATATTTATACATTTATTTGCCCGACTGACTGACTGATTATTACCCCACAGCCAAGACCGCGCATTCAGAGTTCAGATCCACGATTAGGCATAGCTATGAAAAAAAAATTTGCAAAATTTAGCCCCGAAGTGGGTGAAAATGACTACAAAAAGTTTGTATGGGGGTAACACATACAAATCACAAACACAGCTACAAAATGGCGCTTAGGCTGTAATGACACTTGCAATTTTTAGAGACAATTTTAGTCACAATTTTTCGCCTATGAGCAAAAGTCATTCGTGTAAGCGAGTCAGAATATGTTTGAATTCGCTGCAGATACACAACAGCAATTTTGGTCTATGCACAGAAAATAGCGACAATTGTCTCTTTCAATATTGTCATTACAGCCTAACCATGATATTAAATCGATTGAAAGAATAAATAAGAGCTTGTTAACTCACATTATAGAGTTGGTGTCAAGTCTGGTTGCTTTCGATATACACAAGCACGTAACCAAATCAGCAAAATGTAAGACGTTCGATTTCGTTTCTACTTTATGAAAACAGTCGGAATTCGGAACAAGCCTGATTGTTTCAAAAAGAAGTGGAACCGGTTCGGGTTCAGGTTCGGGAGGTCATTAATTTTGTAGCTTTGGTTCTTGGTCCGTATTGAGGGATCCAAAAACCCGAACAGAAGTTCGATTGGTAAGTCTATTGAGTACCTAAGTCAAATTGACATCATATTCAATAATAGGAAATTCACATACAGGCCCAAGGTATACTAAACCAAGGCATACTAAACAAGGTAGGCTCACTCGCTCGCTCAGAACTCCGTATATTTGTGTCAAAGAGAGCGAGAGCGAGAGAGTAATATATTTTAATACAAAGCCTACTAAGTAAACAAGGTAGGCTCACTCACTCTCTCTTTGTCTTGACAACTTGATAAATTTTAGTCAGTAAGCAACTGTTGTAAGCAAAGCATCTCCGCGGACGAATTTTTTGTGATTTACTTAGTAGCTTAGTAGGCTTTGTATTGAAATATATTACGCTCTCACTCACTTTGACACAAATATACGGAGTTATGAGAGAGCGAGTGAGCCTACCTTGTTTAGTATACCTTGTACAGGCCTGTGCTAAATTCCACTTCGGTTGTACTTTAAACTCTATGTTAATGAGATTACTAGATCCGCTTTCAGTAAAAGTGGAATTGCTCAAGTAGTTGAAACCGACAGCTTTATGCCAAGTGGATTCAATTCCTGGAAAAATTAAGCATTGATTTAGTAATCACAGATTTCCATTACACATTCCATTCAATTTTGTAAGAATAAAATGGACAATACAAACGTTTATACGAAAACCGAAGTGGAATGGAGAACAGACCTATAGATTTTCATGTTCGGGTCGTGCTGAGTGTAAACACCTTGTTCGCCTACGAAGTGCGCTCAAGAAATCCAGTAAGCTCTTATTTTTACACATGAGTACTTCCTATAGTTAGCAATCAAAGGTATGGTCATTATAATATTTGAGATTTGAGGATTTTACTTTGTTGAAATTCGTAAAACCTTAAACTTAATCAGCAGTTAGAAAAGTTTTTTTTGCTTATTATCACTTTCTTTTCTTTATCATTGAAGTTTTACTAGCAGATGGTTATCATTTTTGGCACTGTTGGCTGCTTCTAAATTTGACCTATTTGATTGACAATTTCACCAACATGAATCAACTCACTTAATTTTCAACTTTAGCTTCTCCATTTGATGCATGGTTTACTCACCTGTAAAGAGATTAGAAAAACAAAAAAATTACATTAAAAAAACTTTGGAAAAACTTCTTTTCCAGCATATCATAATTTACACTTAATGCCTTCACACCTCCCAAAAAATGTGCACCTACAAAAACTTAATTTTATGGCCATAAAAGTTTTTACAAATAATTTTTTTCCCCATTTTGTTTTTTCGGGAACACCCACAGTTTTTGGTGTGGGAGGGGGGGACGAGACCAGGAAAAGGGGCTAGGCTGGATGATAAGACAAACAGACACACACACAAAATTTGTGCGCTCTACTTGGTAACAAATTATAAAAATGAAAAATGTCATCAAAGCAGCGTAAATCATCTGACTTTGACGTCGAGCCCCTTGTTATTTATGGGAAGGGCAATCGGTATAAAAAAATGGGAAAACATATTTTCAGTAAGTGCAAACTAAAATCAGGTGGCATATAAATAATGCAAAGATAAGAGGAGCCTACTCACAGGCTCCCCCCTTCAGGAAAATGAAAAACAAGCACACTCATAGTTCTGTCATATGAATCATCATCATCATCAGCAACCCATCCAGTGAGCTGAGAGGAATAGAAAAAGGCATTTGCCATTTGACTTCCTCTTTTTTTCAGAATTTTATGGTTCTTCCTCCCAGTTTAGTTCAGTTCAGCATTTGCCCCGTCAAAACATCATTTTGTGTTGGGCAAACCGCAGAGTCAAACAAACGACAATGACTATACACTTACATATATGTACACAATGTACATAAGTATATATAATAAAGTGATGCTGTTGAAAGCCAACGCGTTAGATGAGGGAAACAATTTTCTGTATGGCGAGCGTCTGTTGCGAAAATCGGAAAAATATTGTGCGTTAAGAGGGTGGACTAGTGGACTGGGCTAACAGCCAACAGCTGAGAAAAATCGATAAACGTTTCGAATGTATGAATTATGTGTCTGCTACGCCCTCAACATGGATGATGGCAGGCTCTCGATTCTGGATGTGCGATATGTGTAACTTTGAGATTGAGGCTCGTGTTGTTTGTCTACCCGCCCGGGTTAAGTTCAAGCGGCTGCTGCTGCTGCTGCTCACTGAGTGGAGAAAATATTTTACAACCGAGGCGGCAATTTTCGCATTTAATTTTTGTGCAGTTGTCGCTTGGGGTTTGGTTTTATTGGCGCCCACACGCTGTTGAGTCTGTGGATTCAGCCCCCAAAACCCCCCCCCCCCACACAAACCACAAAAAAAAACCGAATAGATTGGAGCGCCACACCCCACCCCCCACAACAGTGGAGTGTTTTGTTTGCAAAAAATAAATAAATATGTTTTTGTGGGTTTGTTTTTTTGGTGAGGGGGTAAAAATGCTTGTGGAAATATACCGAAAAAATATAGTTATCAAAAAAAAAACAAAAAACAACATGTTAAGACCACAAAGAGTTTTTGCGTACGTTAACCCTGGAATGGAAACCAGGTGTTTTACTGATCTTCCTTATCTGAATGGAATTTTTAAATCCGTCTAAATTGGAGGTATCTCTTCCAAACAAAGGCGACCCATAACCCATTCTCGGTGTCCCAGAAATCTCTTTCTGTTGGTAGACAACAAGGTCCAGTACATACATATATGGAAGGGTTGGTGGTAATTCTAGATGATTTTCGTGTGCTAAACATTGATCTGTTACCAGAAATGGTCCATCACGTTGAGATTTGTAGTAATTTGAACTTAAGGTTAGAAAAAAATGAAATTTAGACTCTTTTTAGACGTGCAATACTTTTTTTTTGATATTATCGGAAAAAACTACTGCTTAAATTTGAAATAAACTTTCCCAAAAAATAAAAAAAATATTTAAAATTTAAAGATTTATTTTCACACCATTTTTTTTTATAGGAAGGGGTAGAGTTAAACTTTGCGATTACCGTTTGAAAGAGCGTTAAAAATGAGAGAAAATAAATGACAAACATCAACACTCTCAGTGCAAAAATTAACCGTTATGTTTCATTTTCGTTTTGTGAGAGGTGCACTACTATAGCCGCACAATCTAATTTCTTATTCTGTGTTTTCTGGCGGCGATTTTATTTGAGTACACTTCGTTGAGTAACTATTTGTAATAAATTTGTAAATATACCAAGTGGGCCAGTGCTGTCAGATGTCGACAAAGGCCAAATTCTGACGCTCAAAAGTGAGAATTGCTCATTTCGTGAAATTGTCTGAAAAATTGGTCGCTCCGACAAAGTTGTACGAAATTTTTGTAAAAACCGAAATGAATATGGAAAAAAAAACACGGAGGACGTAAGCCGAAGATAAATCAGCGTGACCAGCGCCGATTAGTGAGTGCTGCAAGTAATTCATTAAAGACCGCTAATGAATTAGCGGCTGAATGTGGCCTAAAAGTGTCTCGCTGGACCGTTGCACGGGCTTTAAAGAAGTCTGAAAACATAGTGCGACAAAAATTGAAGGTGGCAGCAAGGTTACTGGACCGCCATAAAGAAGCCCGGATGAAATTCGCCAGAGATAACATGGGAACTGACTGGACAAAAGTAAAAACTTTTTATAAAGCAATGCAAATATTAATTTATCTTTCTAGATCATTTTCTCGGATGAGAAAAAAGTTTAATTTGGACGGTCCTGATGGGTTTTCGCACTATTGGAGGGATTTGAGGAAGGAACCCCTATACTTTTCTAAGAGAAATTTTGGAGGAGGATCATTGATGGTTTGGGCTGCGTTCTGCGAGTCTGGATGCTTGGAGCTGGCATTTCCAAGCACTCATATGAACTCGAGAGAGTACGTGGACATTTTGCAAATGAATTTATTGCCTTCTCTTCGCGGTAGAAGGCGTTAAAAGCTCATTTTCCAACAAGGACAACGCAATAATGCACGCAACTCAAGGCACTAATGTTCGGTTTTTGGAGTGGCCCGCGTGCTCCCCGGACTTGAATCCGATGGAAAACCTTTGGGCGTTGCTGGTCCGAAGGATTTATGCTCAAAACCCTAAGTACAATAGTACTAATGAGCTCAAATTGGCAATAATTAAGGCATGGGAAGAACTGTCCCCTAAAGATTTAAAAAACCTCACAGATAGTATGCCAAATAGGATCTATGAGTTAATTAGTGCTAAAGGAGGTTACACTCATTATTAAAGTGAATAAAAATATATTAATTCGTTAACATTTTTCTATAAATTATTTAATTTAATAAAGTGCGGCTATAGTAGTGCACCTCTCACAAAACGAAAATGAAACATAACGGTTAATTTTTGCACTGAGAGTGTTGATGTTTGTCATTTATTTTCTCTCATTTTTAACGCTCTTTCAAACGGTAATCGCAAAGTTTTTCTACCTCTACTCTTTCTATGCGTACACTGAAAAAACAAGGTGCGGCTATAGTATTGCTCCAGAGTTTAATCTATGTAAACGAACGCACTAAGGATCTTCCGACTTGTGTCCATTAATTTTTAGTTTTATTTTTAGAAAATATGACTAAAATTTGAATTAAAAATTCAAAACGCATCGTAAAACATACAACACAATCAAAAACTTCAACTAAACATAAAAAAAATGCATAACTGGAAAATATAACTTTTTTGCGAAAGATGCCACCCTGGTTGAGGAGATGGACCATTGAACACAAACCTTTTAACTAGATTTTCGAAGAAGAAAACAAAATCTCTTGAAGTTGTGTGACACCGACGCACTATGGTCCCAAATCCCAAAAAGCTGGCCAAAAGTCGAAAAAAATATTTTTTTTGTGGACTTTTAATGATTGGAATAGTTGTAGTGGTACATCTAGTTTGTATTCTGACTGTTAATAAGAAGGAAGTGTCCCCACCTGGCTCAGGTATGAACTCCGTTCGTGAGCGTCGAGCGTGCTTCATCGTTTACTCGTCATGCGTCGAAAATAACACAACGTTTAGAAGCGTATAGAATCGCGAAAAATTAACCGATTTGGGTTCTAAAAAATTGATTCTACTCTAGAAAGTAAGTTCAATTTAAATGTATTGCTCAAAATTATTATTAACAATGCATGATATAGTGAATCGTGAATAAAAATAGAGGTTTTTTCTTGGTCACATTCTGAAAAGTCGTGTTAGAAAAAGCATTAAGTCAAAAACTCCCATCAGATCCCGCACTCTCAAACAAATAAGAAATTGTTGTTTAGACAGTTCTTAAAAACATATTTTTTTTGAGGTTGTGGTTCACTATTAATGCTTTAGCTTGTCTCATACCCCTGGTGTTTACCCAGGAGGCTGTTCTAAGCGCATTCTCTTCCATTCTTAGGAGTTCTTATATTGTGTGCTGGCCTATACTGCAATAGGGCTCTGGTCGTACTATGCGGTGGCTGCACCTTGCGTGCCAGTTCATCGGCCAACCCGTTTCCAGGATGTTGTTGTGTCCTCGGTATCCATCGTAGGGTCAGGTTGTTCCTGCTGCCTAGTTGGTCTAGTTTGTTTTGTCTCTAAGACTAGCTTAGAGGTGAACTTATTACTGCTGAGCGCTTTAAGCGCTGCTTGGCTATCGGAGAGGATAGCTATTTCTCTATTGGTGGTAGTGCTACCGATTACGGTTCAAAAGTAACGGGAGATGGCACATACGTCAGCTTGAAAATATGCTTGTGAGTTCTCCCATTGGTTCAGATATTCGTTCCGAGGGTCCCGCTAAATTCAAGTCCGGTTCCTTGGGGCGTCGGGGACCCGTCTGTACACCACATAATTGTGTTTGGATGCATTTTATATGTTTCTTCTAGTGATATCCATTCTCTCTTATTACTTTGGTGTACAAAGAAATTCCTGTCAAAGTGATACTAGGCCACCATTTCGTCTCTGGGTTGGAGGATTAAAGTGATTTTCCTTCCAGCTTTTCAGAGTCTCTGAGGCCATTATGTGGTTTCTAGTGTCGCTACATAATATGAGCAGGAAAATCGATATGAAAA
>JAEIFU010002972.1:0-34946 GCA_018904235.1 Lordiphosa stackelbergi
GAGTTCGCTTGAAAAATTGATACGAAATCTTCAGTATTTCAGGCTAGTTTTCAGGTAACACTGGTCTAGCCGAGCAATAATCAAAGATCCTTAATTGTCATTCCTACAGAACCGTTGAAATTTTCGCTATTAAAATTTTCAAATTCAAATAATTATCAACAGTTTTCACAATGTCTCTGAAATTTCACTTCTCTGATCTCGAACCTTAACGCCTTTTATGAAAATTTGAGTGTCGAAAGCGATGAGAAACGAGAGAGGATTCACCAGGAAATGATGTCAATTAAGCACAGGTACCAAGGCAACAGGGCTTTAATAATTATTGTCATGGACTCATCCGAGAGTCTCAAAGAACCGCATTCTGCTGCAAAAAGTGGTGCCCTATATTTGAAAGTGATTAAAATGAAATTTTATTGATTTTGCAATAAATATGTTTTATTAGAATTATTCACGCCGAGCTCACTAAAACCAGGCTCCAAAACAGCCCACAGCCACAGAAAAACAGCCCCAGCGGCATCTCAAGAAAACTATAGTTTTGTCCATTTCACCCCAAAAATCATAAAAATCCACCTTTGTTCGGGATTTCTGTATGTAGGTCATATTTAAAGTGAATTGAAAATTTTTTACTGTCCATAATTAAAAAACATAACAATTTTGATAGTTATGAATCTACAAGCGTTTTAATTTTTGATAAATTTTGAAATTTAGCAAAATAAAATAATTTTTTTCTTTATTTGGAGCCCATAGTTTTAACAGCACAGATCCCAGCTCAGTTTTGTCAGAGAACAAACTGTTTGGCTAAGTATTTTCTTTAAAATTTGTTTAGAACATTCAAACTGATTGAAAAACAAAAAGTTATGAGAGTTTGGGCGGAGGCAACTTTTGGAAAATCGAAAAACCGTTTATCGATAAAATCTCGATAACGCGTCGATAGAATTCATTTGTTTATATGGTGATTTTCGTGATTAGCGGGTCAATTTACTTTAGAAAAAGTTATCGGTCCATTGGGGAAAAATCGACTCTCATTTGTCGAGCAGTGTATCACGCTTTCTGTAACTTTATGGTCACTATTCCCAAAAAAGGTGACTTCAGTCACTGTAAAAATTGGCCTGGTTTTGCTCTCCTCATCCTGGATAGAATCTTACCCATGCTGAATGGCCAGCGCAAAAGAGTTTCAGGCCCAACCGATCCGGTGTAGATCATTTTAACACCTTTTGCATAATAGTGCAGCTCTCCACGAAATAGAAGTCTCCACTTTATCTACTGTTTGTGGATTTTGAGCGATGTTTGATACTATCAAAAGGGAGACCATGTAGCTGATCCCCATCGAAATAACTTGTTAATTTCGCTGTCGGAAGATTTAGTTCAAGGATATCCAATCCTTTTCCTATTCCGCAAAGCCACACCTTCGTTGTTGTCTTCGCAAAGGTATAGCAGCAGCGTATGGCCTTCACGCAAGCCTTATGGGCTACGTAAATTAGAGTTCCCCCGCATTGGCCTCCTCTACAATTCACACCGACTGCTTGCCGCAGTCATGCTTCACTGTGTGTTCGAGAGAGTTAAAGTCACATTTTTGCGCTCTCTTCTTGGGAAACCATGCCATATGGCAGGGTGATTATGGCGCTACATCTCACCGTTCCACAATGGTCAAAATTACCAATTTAGCGAGTCGAAATCTTCCAAAGTAAATGAGATAATCGCAATCTGATTTTTTCTCAGGGGTAGAAACAAAAGCAATAAAAAAAATTTTAAAAAATTTTTAGTAACATTTTTTTTATTTTTTTAAAATTTAAAAGCTAAGATTTATTTTCAACAAATTTGGACCCATAACAAGATTAAAAACCAATTTTTCTATAAAATGGTAGAACGCCTCGTTGTCTTTGTCTTAAAAATTGCGGAGTCCAACTAAGTTTTCTTTAAGGACTCAAACAGAGTTGGGTCAGTCTCGGCGCCTCCTCCTTGGTGTAGTCCAAAATTTACCTAATGCGAAGCGACTGCTCTGGGCTACTGCGGGCTCTAGCTGTGTGGACGTGGCTGTCAAACGTGAACGCTAAGAGGCAAATTAAGAAAAAAATACGGCAAACTAAGCAAATATTTTGCCAATCTTACCGTTGCGTTCTACTTGAGAGCCAAAATGATGGCACAACCCAAATCCATTATTTGCTGCCAATTCCTGCAAAGAAATGTACAGTCAACCAACTTGGGATCAAGCCTCAAAAGTACTACATACCACCCACCCCAGGTCCGTATGATGAACTATGTACTCCACAAACTCCTCCATCTGACCCACACTGTACAAACTTCTTCAAACGATAATAGTTGCCCGAACGGCAAACATCCAAATAATCCTCCAAGTAATAGTCATGTACATTAGAGCGGTCCCCATGTATATGATATTTTTAAGGTCATGCTCTTACCCCCCTATCTAATACTTTTTCATGTATAATTAGCGTAAAAAAAAAAAGTCGAGTTTTAACGGGCGCGAATGGCGTCTTAAGATTTTGTAAAAAACTCATTCGCAGTGTTGCCTATTTATCATATATTTTTTTCATTTATAAACAGTCGGCGATGATTTTATTTATAAACTATTCAAAGTTGTAAATATTTTATTTCCACAAATGTAGATCCCTTTTTGAATTTTAAACAATGACAGCAATTGAAATGAACTAATAACTTCGTTTGTAAAAATTTGTATTTGTCGAACTTGTCGTATGATTGATATTTTTTAAAACTTTGAGACTCTGTCGCGGTCATTTAAAATTAAAATAAAGTATTTTGATTTTCACAATTATTAATTATACAACAAATATTAGCTTTTGGGAATGCTGAGACCTCTTTTTTTTCCATTTTGCCGGTTTGGGGACATCTAATGTACATATTTGCTATAGTGGAAAAGGCTATTAGAGTGTAATGTATTTAGGTATTTTATTCCATAAGCTACCTTATAGTTGTAAATAAATTAATAAAAATGAACCAATTTTTTTTTTTTTTATTTTTCTTAAAGGCCTGTATCCAGCACTGCGGAAAATTCCTGCCAGGAATTTGCTATTTATTTCTTGTGTGTGTGGAACATAACTTAAACAGTGTGACCACGCACCGAAAGGGTGGAAGGTCACTCTGATCAATCAGCTGTTAAGCACTGTTAACTATTTGAATTTAAATAAATTTTAAAAAAATAAATAGTATTTTCTGGAGGAAGCATGCTGCTCGGAGTATGTGCTACATACTTTATATTTGGGGATGATAAACCGATGGCATGACACTTTGCTGTGTGTCCCGGAAGGCACAAAACATCACTGCAGCATGTTGTTAACTGCATTACTTTATAATGCCATCTTCTCCAAAGTGTGTGACCTCTTGGTTGTACGCCAATCAAATGAAGTCTTTCATCGTCGCATACAAGATTGCCTAATAATTTCCACATTTATATTAAGGATTTTGTCAACGCAATGGCCAGATCAGTACGGATAAATAAATACCTAAATACCGTGGCGTGTCTCGAACCGACGCGTCGCGAAGCTTGACTAGGAACGTCCATGTGACTCGGGCAGTGGCTACGGTTGCAGCTCCATTGGCTTCTTAAGCCTCGAAGCGGTGGATCTGGGCGATTCCGTTACGGGGTACTGCATGATCCACTGCCCTCAAGAAACTAGTCATCTATGTGGGGCCCCTGGTATGTGAGGCATACAACTACATTATGCGCCCAAATTAATATGCACACAAAGGTATGCAGGTATCATGACCAATGTGCACCACTCTAATAGATTTGCCTATGATCTGGCGACACACAGATGAAGAAGGCGTCTTAACGGACGACATCTCTCCGACCTTTGTGTCTATGGAAAGCATCCGTCTGGCGGCCTTATCAATTTGGTATGCCTTTGAAACCATCCCCTACCAATCTTTGCACGCTGATGGTTCCCCAGCCAGATGACAGCTCATAACAAACAAAATATAAAAGCATTCCCCCAAAAATTTTCGCTCATCACATCCAAAATAATTGTTGGCAATATATTCCTGCGTTGTGCATCAGCTGTTCTCTCCATCCACACACGCTATCGATATGCCAACTATCGATAAGAAACTGTGGATTACGTTCATGTTGCTGGATACACAAGCAACGAAAAGGCAAACTAAAAATTCCTGCCACAGTTTTTTTTATATGAAGTTTGACAGGAATTTTTAGTTTCCGCGGTGCTGGATACCCGGCTTTACCATCTCTGAGATCTGTTTGTTCTATACGGATGGGTTGGATAGGACGTACATGGTTATATATTTTTAATTATAAAATATATATTTATAGGTTATAAATTTTTTTTATATTTTTAATAATATATTATAAATTTCTAATTATTTTATATTTTTTTTTTTAATTTTTTTTATGTTATTTTTTTTTTTTTTTTTTTTATGCAGAGTATAATATGAAAATTATTCTGAAGATAAATTCAAATAAAAATAATCTTATTATCTTAGGAGATTTGTCGCGCTTTAGCATTAATATACATTTTATTATTTTTTTTTTAATATTTATTTTTTTAAAATTATTTTTTTTAAATTAATATATATTTATACAAAAACATTTTATAAATAATTTAAGTGTATGTTTGGAATGGTGATCTCAAAAATCGATTTCAAAAATTTTTTTCATGGCTCCGTTTTCGAAATATGATTTTTTTTCATTTTTTTGGTAGGTGCTCTTACGATTTAAGCCATATCTCACTTCTTAATTGTCAGATAGAGTCAAGCAAGATATGAATCGAAAGGTAATTGAACTGCCAGTAATTGCGTAAAACATTGTTTTTTAAATCGGCTTAGTGGTTTGAATACAATAAACCAAAATATTTCAAAAAAATCGATTTTTTGCTCGAAAAATGCGAGAAATTTCATTTTTGAACGCCTGAAAAAATATAAAAAAATCCAAAAAAATTATTTTTATTTTTCTACTAAAGAATCGCACTTCTACGAAGAAAACCAGATAACGATTATCAAAATCTATGAACAAACACAGGAGCTGTGAGCAATTTAGTGCAAAAAATGTGGTATTTTCGTGATTATTCAAAAATAAATTTCCGTTTGCTTCGACTTTTGTTCGGTTCTTGATTATAATTTTTGTTCTGGCTTTTCGCTAACTTCATAAAGTGACCAAAAGACGAAGAAAAATACAAGTTTATTTTTTGTGAACACACAAAATACTCAAATTTGACTGTTAGTTCTTCTACTCAATTTGATCCATCATCGGTACGTGTGACACGATTTTCCTCACCAATACCTTATTGTCTTCGTAAAAGTGCGATTCTTAAGTAGAAAAAAATAAAAATAATTTTTTTGATTTTTTTATATTTTTTCTAGGCGTTTAAAAATGAAATTTCTTATTTTTTGAGCAAAAAATTGAATTTTTGAAATATATTTGGTCGTTAACCAAAACTACTAAACCGATTTTAAAACAATGTTTGACGCGATCGTTGACAGCTAAATTACCTTTCGATTTATATCTGGCTTGTCTATCTATTTGATTTCAAAAAATTTTTTTTTAAGCGAGTTCGTAAATGCAATATTGGATACGTACTCGTCCGGTGCGCTCGACCGAAAACATTGCCAAGTCAGCCGTGGTGGTCATTTGACCGAAATTGTTTTTCATAAATAAATGACATGAACCAACCTTTCAAACGATTTTTTTCAAATAGCAAAATTAAATTCCAATTTTTAATGCACCACCCTGTATATTAGGAAGATTATTAACGTCACAAAGTTCATATGAACCAGACTCATATGAGCTTCTCAGGCATGTGTAAACACGAAACGGAATTGCTCAGATGAGTTTTTTGACACTCAAGTCTGACGAAAATTGAGCTAATTTATCAGGTCTTGTATCAAATGAAACGTGGCGCCTGTCTTTAAAACGATTGAAACAACCTTTCGGTTTGCGCCGTAGCTAGACTCACGTTCAACCTAAAACGAACCAACAGTCTTCTGCTGGGGCCCTAACGGGTCACTGCCTCATGGGCAGGCATGCAGCACGCTTCGTCGTAGCTCACAACGACTTCTGCAAAAGCTGCCAATGTGAAGAAGAGGAGGAGACATTACAACATCTTTTTTGCCATTGCCCAGCTCTTAGTAGAAGGAGACTCAAAACTCAAATACCTATAGATAGATTATAGATCGTCTTAAATATAAGGTTTGTTATCGATATGAAGTATAGTTGAGTGTGTCCTATTCACACACGCACACACAGACATGATAAACCTTTTTTAAACCGAACTCGAACAAATTAGTTTCTCTTTATGGAATATGCCTCCAAGGTTGATTGGCTACACCATAGCCATAGTGGCAATGAAATTTGTGTCTATAGGCAACGATGGAGTGTCACTTTTTGTTGTTGCATACGCAAGCCTGTGTCCACATTTTAGGCAGCATTGAAAATCCAGGAATTTGCCATCGCACTCTATTTGATTGAAACCTTCCTCATTGCTTCGTTTGTACAGATTTGTGTTTTTGTTTTTTTTTTTTGGGGGAGGGAAGGGAGGTGGGAACATAGACTGCAAGGGTGACCGAAATGAGGGCGTTGAGTGAGTAAAGGTATTCTTTACCAGGCGTCACGATGTCGTCTTTGCTCATGCACAGTATATGATGAATTTGTAGAAAAAGAAGATGTGCAAATGCAGACAAATTGGACTTAAATGCTTTTTCGTGAGCACGAACATGCACGAAAACAATTTTTGTTACAACTCCACGAATCAAAGATACTGAGCCTCTGCTTTGCAATCTGTGCAGGTACTTAAATTTGAGTGTCCCTTTTTAACAGATAATAGAATACATTTAGATAGATGGCGAGAGTTGTGTAAGTGTGTGCATTTCTTTGCTTTTGTTGTTTTTATAATCTTGTGTTTAATGCTTCAAAAGAGATGATTTCTTGAACAGATCTTTTCTCATAGAAATGAGGAGATTAGGTTCTAAGAGTGCACCGCAACTACAAGTGTACTGCATTCGTACTTGATATGTTTAGCTAAAAACGCTCTTTGTATTTGTCTCTGTCTCTTGAGATAACAACAACAACTTAACGGCGTTTTCTGTTGTTTATTCGAAGAAGAGAGTAGAGAACGAGAGAAATAAAAGTTATGCATACCCTTGTTTTACCTATGTGTGAGCTGGAAATTTGGTTGTGTTCTGACAAAACACAAAACTGGTTCATATGAACTTTGCAACTAGTTCGTAGGCTTCAAATTTTTGGTTGTAAGGCTGCCTTCACACTGTTCGAGACATGAGACATGATATTCTAGTAGTCCTGCTTCTTTGTTATAATTTGAATAGCTTGTCAAATTCATTGAATTTCATGGGGAATTGCAGGCCTACTAGATTTTCATGTGTGAAGGCACTCTTAACATTTGCTTAACATTTATGACACACGAGTGATATATATTTTCCCCCCTTCTAAAATCCATTTCCTCTTCACTTTCCTGGCGCATTTCTTAGCAAGCTGAATTTTAAATTCATTTTGTTTTACCCAAGACATTTCCATATTTGCATATCAGCAGCACTTAGTTTGGGGACAGCAAACCGAGCGCACACACATTAAGCTTTTTTATTTCACCTTCATTTGGCATTTTTTGGTTTTTGGCCCACACTTCATTGTAAGTGGAAGTATTTTTAATCAGAAGCCTCACACAGAATTTGGGTGCCGGCATTTCGGTTGATACCCCCAGCATGTTTGCCCCTATCGATTTCGACTTAGACTTTTGTAAGAGTTCTCATTTGCTTTTTGCAGCATTTCAGTGGCCATTGTTATCGCCGCCCTGGCCGGACCACAGTGGCTCTTCACCGAGGAGAAGCTGCCCAACGCCAATTATAATGGCACAGCCAATTTCAATGCTCTGGATGATGGCGCCTATATAACCAAATATACCAAGTCCAGCCTGTGGATATTGTGCAGCACATTGCCAGGTGAGTCAACTAACAAAGGCAAATGAAGACAAATTTGACAATGAACGATGAGTCCAGGTGCAGCATTTGTCTTATGATGATGACATGGAAGAACAAATTGCATCAGGCTTCGCTTAATGAAAGTAAACATACAAGAAAATACACTCGGGGAAAAGAAAATTAATAACTGGTTAAATTTAGATCTCTGAAATACTTAAAGTCTTTGGAATTAATTGAAAATAACCGCCTTGATATGAATATATCTATATTTGAGTTTTATTGTTATTATAGTTAAATCTCTTGCCAAAAAAATTTCCCTTGTTTCGGTTAAGGGTTAATTTAATGTTTAACTAAATTGTTTTATATGTTTTATGATGCAATTTTAAATTATAATTAAAATTTTAGTCATATTCTCCGAAAATAAAATGCAGAATTTAAAAATTTGTTTTGCGTCAAACATGAGGTATAACTTGTCAGCCCTTAATTCGCTGACTGTCACGAAAATGGCGTCACCATTGACCTCTGTCATTCTTCGTGTAACTAACCATATTTAATAATAATATTACATGCTAAATAAAAAGAATTGAATTCGATCAGCGATGGCACACCCTAATATCGATAATATACATAAATATCGATAGGCGGTTATCACATGAAGGGATTGACCGGGGACCAGTGACCAGGTCGGGAGCCAATTTTATTTTGCGAAGGCATTTTTCCCCAGAAAGTCGTCGAGGCCGAGCAGCTACTGTTGAGGTTAGTGGAGACATTCATAGTTTAACGGTTTCATGACAGGAGCTGCAATTTTGAGCAGAACCTCTGTGCTTGCTGTAATGAGCCGTTGGGTTTGTAATTATGTCGATTGTAACCTCACTATGGGGGTCGATAAGCAAGTTCGACCGAGCAGGCTGAGGTTGCTTCTCGTCAAGCGGGTAGTTTTTCCTCTTGATGAGATCGTTGCTTGGAGTGGGGTCGATAAGCAAATTCGTTCGAGCTGTGTTGATGTTGCCCCTCGCGTCGAGGGTGAGCAGCTACTGAAGTCCCACAAGCCTTTATATGGTGAAAAACGTTGTGCATACTGTTAATGCTTTGATTCGTTGGATTCCTGGTGTCGTCGATAAACTGCGATAACTGCGTCGATGCTCTGGTTGAGCGTTGAGATGGCTGAGGTAGTACTGGGCATTGTACTCCGAGTAGGGACACGCGGTGTTTGGTCGATTCGTTTTTGATGTCGAGGTAGTTGAAAAACGTGTAGAAGAGGCCCCGCCAAGCAATGGTCGCCGTGGTCGGGATCCGACCCCCCATCCGTGGTCATGTTGTTGGCCACAAGATGGTAATGCCGGTGCGATAAAGTCCGTGGTCGACGCAGGGATGATGATGCACTGGGCGCAGTGGACTAGCGGTTGTTCTAGGTTCTGATGTGTGTATGTACGCAGATGCGTTTGTGTGTGTGCGAATAGAATTTGATTGGAAGAGGTTTCAGTGGCAACCCCGAGACAGATAGAAAACGAAACTCATGGGACCCCGAACTAGGAAATCTTTACGATTATAAATCTGTACATAAGTACAATTTTTGGATTCGTTGGATAAACTCAATGCTGAAATAGCAAAAAACTGAACTAATTTTCAACAAATTTCAAACTAGGATTTCCCAAACTTCTTTCACCCACCCTCTTCCACTATTCTTCACTGTTTACCCCCGATTACCCTGATGTGAAGATACTGTCAAGTCACTGTCAAACAAACATAATTTATCGGACTGAATGTACAGCTTGACCTCATGGCAGCCATTCTTCCCACCCCCACTTCCCTCTCACAGCATCCCTACTCTACACAAAATCCACCTGCTGCTAAGGCAATGGTAAAAGTGGCTAATTTTGCAAAAACAAAATGCAAAGAATAAGGCATACCCAAAAGAATCTGTCGCAAGGACAAAAATTTCCTAGTTGGACGTCCGTAAAAGAGCTTCTCTCTGAAATCTGTCGACAAACCATACAAGAGACAGTGTAAATAGAAAACCGTGTAAATAGTGTGTATACTTTCGTTATATCTTTATTATAGTAAAACTAATTGCTCACCTCTTTTATGAGCTGCAGTACAGCAGAATTCGTGAACATTTATACTGAACTTTTACGCTGTTGTGATGCTGACTCTCGATTGTTGGAAAACCAATATAGTTTTTGAGTACAAGCAATTTATGATGACCGCGCGTATATGCCTTAAAGCCAGGGTTCGTTAAAAAAGCTCTTTGCTCGCAGCTTACAACAACTTCATATAAGTTCTCTCCTCTCTTGATATCCTATGCTTCTTGATAATTCGAATGCAAGAGTTATAAAAAGTGTTTGTGGCGTTTAAAAAAATTCTTTGGTATAAAAAAGCCACGGAAAGGCCCCCACAGTAGGAAATAATTATTGTTTTTCTCTATTTTGAGTGTGTATCTTGTGGTTTGAATCTCGGTGGACCGTAAGGTCTCTGGTCACCACTGAATTGAAAAAATGGAACTCAGGGGAATTTTTAGGGGGGATTGGGAATTTACAATTTCTTAGAAAAAGTTTGTGGGACGAATAGGACATCGACTAATTTTAACCTTGATCGGTTCGGCGGTAAATTGTCAATTGACTCCTAACAGCCATTGCGAAGAGTAAAATAATAAATTGTTTTTCAGTATCGATTTGATTTTTGCTTTTTGTTCTTTTGGTCTCATACACTAAAGCAGTATTCAAAAATGGGACGTACTAAGGATATGTACAATGGTTTAGATATATATTCTCCTCAAAAAAAATAACTACACAAACGCTTTTTGATTTTTTTACTGTCGCTGTGGTTGTGGTAACCAAGACTGGAAACCTCCTCTAATTTTGTTTGCGCAGGTTCGGGCCGGGGGTCCGACCCAATTTTTAACTTAAGGTTCGTTCGCACCCCGGGTTTCACCCCGCCTGCACCCAGGTGGTTGTTAATAATTTTACTACTAACTATAAATTTGTAGAAAAAAATGTGGGTGGAAGGGGCTATCTCAAACAAAAATTCCTTGGGTTTTGATAGCCCAAAGTATGTGGCATGGTTAATAAAAAAATATTACTTTTCTATAAATAAGTTCCTCAAAAATTAAAAATTAGTCAAAAAATCTCAAATTTGGGCCAAAAATGTGTTTTTGAACGCCTTTTCATTTCATTTTGTGTCATTCTGTAAAACGGAACATTTTATGACAGACAAATTAAGCATTAAATTCATTTAGTAAGCAGAGAAGCGCGCGTGTCTACTAGTATTATATATTATATCTACTAGGAGCTGTTCATCTATACTAGCTCTTAAATCATTCTGATACCTGAGTTTCTGGAACATCAAATATGGGGCAATATTTTTTAAGTCCTCGTAATTTTTTGAGCTTTCCAAAATTTTAAAACATTTGTCGATGTATGTTTTCTTAGACAATTTTCGTAGGAATCTAAACCATCATTTACAGATTTGATATTAAATATTTGTTTATTGCTTTCATCAACTAATCTTGAGTCATTGAAAGTTGAATTTTGAAAACTCTCATTAAGAATGTCTTTTTGTAGCTTCAGCATTCTGTAATGTGCTGCTTTGAAACTTATTTTTTTGGCCAGAAGTTAACAAAGTGGGAAATCTCGGGTATAAGAGCACTGCAGCCAATATTGGTACTGAGCTCATAATAGAGGAACATTTATCGAGGCACTTAGATAGCAATAAGATTTCAGAACAATTGCTCAACATGAAAAGCAAACGTTATAAAACTCACTTGGTAGTAATTGTGAGGCTTTACACAGATATATTGAACTACTTTCCATTCAAATGCTTTTAGCTGAAGCTCTCTTAATAAACTCGGAATGCTAAAATCTTTAAGAGTTAGAAAACGTTCGCCCATTTTGTAGGTTTGGTTCACAGTCATCCACTGGTTTTTCAAACTAAAGTGTGCGATCTTTGCTAATGTCAAACTAAACTTCCTTAGAAAAGTCGTTAACTACTTAGAACAAAGAACACAAAGAACTGTAATTATAGAGTCCTTCAAATCAAGAAATGGTTTTGATGCACATGAGCAACCTTCATCAACATTACATTCTTCATAGTTGAATTCCTTTTCTGATCTGCAGTTGTCATTTAAGAGTTTTCTGCTCGAGCCATATTCGCTCCATTATCGACGGTGATAGTAGAAATCTGACCTAGAGAAATGTCGTAGGATTGGAGAACTTCTTGAATGATACAAGCAGATCAAAAGGGATTTCTATATTTCCCTGTACGTGTTGTTGGAAAAACTACTTAATTTGGCGAACCGAATCTCATTTTTCGAAAAAGTGGTCTGGTTCGGGTTCAGGTTCGAGGAGTCAAAAATATTAGGGGTTCGGTTCATGGTCCGGTTCGTCGCGGATATTAAGTTTGGAAGATTCAGTCTTATTCTGATGGTGCAGCGACGGAGGAAATTGCTTTCGAAATGCATTAGAAGAATTGTTTTGGATTATTACGGGAAATTGTTAGGTACCACAAGTGGCACCTCAACCTGAGGATCATGTGTAAGGCCGAGTAAAGGGGAAGTTCAACATTTTTTTTTTTTTTCTTTTCTTTTTTTTTTTCCTTTTTTGTGATTTTGTGAGCAAGCCAAGAGATCTACTTTTAATCTTTGCTTTCACTAAAGTATTCAGTCCCACACACACTGTGATTCACTAAACAAGTTTTTCATTTTGTTGCTCGATTCACACAAAAAATGCCTTTGGTAAAAAAGCATTCAGAAACATCCAAAAAGGACACACTGAAGTGCTCTTGTCGACCTTCCGAGACCGAGCTGGTACTCCAAAACATACATTCTTCCAGACGCGGCGGCGGCGATGGACCTGATATGCCTAATGATCGTGTGGCCCTACACTTTCACGAGATCACACTGCGTCACAAGGACATACAAATACTTCAGCGTCCACTACACCTTAATGAGCGTCTGATTGGTTTCTATTGGACATATTTGCAGCTTTGCCGTTACAAGAACGAAAACAGTTTAAATTTCCTGGCACCAGCTGTGATCCAACATTGGCCTCAATTGAATGTACGGGAAATGCGTGCGGTGATGCGGGATAATAAAGGATTAGGTGCGAAGCCATTTGTTTTCTTGCCCCTGTTCAACTACACGCATTGGTCACTTATGCTGATCTCGCGACCGGATCGAAAATTCTATTACTTTGATTCGCTGGATAATTGTCATTTGGCCATGGCCCGTCTGCTGTACGAGGGTATGCGCCTGGCGCTGCCCGCAACGGACTTTGAATTTGTGGTGGGCCGCTGTCTGCAGCAGCAGCCGCGTCACGATCATCAATCTGGGGCACATCTTTGCTGCATGTTGGATTATTTAGTGGATTATGTGTTGAGATGTGGCTATGCCACCAGTTCGCTGTTGGTATCAGTGGATCAGGTTAAGGGAATGCGCACGATATTACTGCAACTGATTCAATCATTGGGCGGCATAGTGCCGCCTGCAGCGAAACAATCGAAACGGGAAAATGGTGTAAAAATCTGATTCGAACTTAATTTGTTACAATTTACAGTTGAGTTTTTCAATTGCACAATAAAACGGAAAGGTACATTTTTGCAGGGTCCAAAACTGTACATGTTGTTGTTGTAGCTTACTTGTAGCTTAGAGAAAACAAAAAATCCACACGGACGACGGCACCTTAGCCCACCCGACTATTAGCCGTAAGCTATACATGGCGTCGAAAATATATTTAAAAATTAGTATTTTTTTATGTCTCTGTGATTTCTCTCTTAAATTCCAGGCGTCGATGTGGACACCTACAATTGCATCAAAATTGATTACTTCCCTAAAGAGGGCTATCAACCCGATCCACATGACTCCACCTCGGCTATACCCTGTAAGTACATGCACATTTTATTTATGTACTTGATTATGCATGACAATACCTAAGCAAATCTTCTTCATACTTAATTTCGCTGGGCCAAATCCTTTCTTTTATGTCTCAGCCTCGGCACTTAATGAGCTTAACTTAACTCAATGAATTTGATTTATTGTTTTTGGCATTCCACCTTGTCCTGACCTGACTGAACGCTCAGCCCTCCCAACACACATTCCGGTTAGCCGGTTGATTTTAATTAAAGACTTTTTGGTCCATTGTTGATGGCTTTTGGGTTGGTTGACTAAAGTTTTGCGTTCATGATTTGTGGGGACCCCAATATGTAGATCGATAGTTTATGAGGTCACAGTGGCAATCTGTTTGTGCACCGCTACCTTTAACACAATCCCCCACCCCCACCCCCACCCCACCCGGAGTAAAAGCAGGTCAAACTCGTAATGAGCATGAGAAGCGGGATGTGATTATGATACTTAGAGTTGGTTGTGTTAGAAATTTTGATTTAATTTCACACATTTGCCCTTCCAGTTGGATCCCAAATTGCATTTCCATTAAATTTCAATCAATTTAAAACCGGCCGCCGGTGACAATTTCACCCACAAAACGAAAATTCGATTAACACTTCATTTTGTGATTTTACAGACACGGTGACCAAGTCGTGCCCCATTTTTTTGGCCGCCGGCGTATTTCTGCTCATCAGTTTTATTGTTTTTCTGATACCCACGTGCTCGCATCAGAATAATCTTTATTACTTCAGTGCCGGAATTCTGTTCATTGTCAGTGGTAAGTAAATGGAGTTGGAATGCCAATCAATGGCAAAATTTGATTTTAATAAAAATAAAAAAATTAAACTAGCAACTTGTTGAAAGGGATTGATTTTTGCACCCAATCAAATAAACTGCCTAAAACTGCGATGACCACGAAAAATGGCGCCAGACATCTTATCCTTTTTTTAAGGTTGTCATTTCCTTATATCATTTTGCCGAATTTTTTAGAATTTTTTATTTAAAATTTACTTGTCTTCGTAACATTCTAAGCTCATTTAAAAACTTTGCAAATTGCGCGATTTTTATACCCGTTACTCGTAGAGTCTCCGACGACATATCTCCGCCAGACATCCGGCGGAGATTTTTTTCTGGCGGTGATATGTGGGTTTTAGAACGTCAAATCTCTGCCGTGTTAGGAACGACATATCTCCGCCGCTTCATAGACGACATATCTCCGCGCGAAGGCGACATATAAAAGACAAAAAAGTCTTGCGGTATTTCCGCAAGCTTGTCTTTGCAAGCGCGTAGTTCTAGTTGTATTCGTCGCATCGGTTCACGCTAGAGCTTTTTGGAAAGCTCTTTTCACGCGCTAATACGTGTTTGATTTATTGTTGTTTGTTTTTAGTCGTTCGTGAGTTATAGCGTCGCAAACATGAAGCAAAATAAGAAAAAAATACGGCATATTTTACAGTACTACTACGATAAAGGCAAAAATGCATCTCATGCTGCCAATAAAATTTGTGCAGTTTATGGACCCGATACAGTTTCCATTTCCACCGCACAACGATGGTTTCAACGTTTTCGTTCTGGTGCAGAGGTAATCGAAGATGCGCCACGGTTCGGAAGGCCTGTCGTCGAAAATTGCGATAAAATCGCTGAATTGATCGAAAGAGACCGGCATAGTAGCAGCCGTAGCATCGGCCAAGAGCTGGGCATGAGTCATCAAACCGTTATAAACCATTTGAAGAAGCTTGGATTCAAAAAGAAGCTCGATGTATGGGTGCCACACGACTTGACGCAAACAAACATTTTTGCCCGTATGGATGCATGCGAATCGCTTCTGAATCGCATCCGAAAAGAATGCATCGCATCCGAAAAGAATGCAACATTTCTTAACTCAGCTATTTATTATCTGATCTTGATGAAAATTTTAGGGATTGTAGATTTGTATTTGAATTTTAACTCAATATTTTAAAGATTACATGAATACTTTTTACAGCGCTGGCTCAAGGTCAATGGTTGATAACAATTTAATGCGATCAACACAATTCAACAGAGATAGCTCACAACATTACATCGGAATAGCATTTGGTATGTCTGGACAATACTGTTTCGGAATTCGTCCCCGAATCCTCATCAGCAGACTTCTATGCTTATTCACACTCCAACCATGGTATTCCTTTCTATTTAAATGACGATTACACCAAATAAAGACTTGAGAATTTTACATTTGTAAATCCAAGCCCCGACTATTTCTGTTATGCAATTGAAGTCCACATGTCAAATTTGGCTCTTCTAGTCTCTGAGATCTAGGTGTTCATACAGACAGACGGCTGTAGATGCTGATCACGAATAAATATATTATACTTTATTTGATCGGAAATGATATCTTCTGCCTGTTACATACATTTGCACACTTTAGTAAAAATTTTTTTTACTCTACTCAAAGTAGCGTTTAATAATATTGCAAGATACATATTTCATCGTAACCGCTTTGATAGAATATCTGACGTTGCAATAAAAATCTTCGATCTTTCTTTACAATCCTGGACAACCCTTCGAGCTTTGATAATGCTATAAATAATAATTTTCTGAAACGAACCTTATTATCTTTATGAGATGTGAAAATTTTGTGCGTCAAGAAGAACGAATAATATCATCTGCCCGAGATACAAGCTAGCTAGTTCTGAAAGACATTTCTTTAGTTGGAATAATCTCCCTCATAATCTAAAAACCATAGTAAATGACACGCAGTTTAAACTAAAACTAATAGCACACCTGCTAAATTTAGTTAGACTTCTAAGAAAGAAAGGGAAAGAGTTAGTTATTAATTTAAATTTAGGTTTAATTCTTCTTTATTTGTTTTAAATTAATTTCTTGTAGATTTATTTGTTCTGTAACTTTTGTTCGAGGAAATAACCTTCTTGTCTACAATCATAGATTTTAAGCTTATCGTATTGTTATGCAGGCGCGCACTAAAAAAAGGAAAATTCCACACGGAAAAGTCGGAAAAGCGTCGGAAAAGTTTGTATGGGAAAAATTTTATTTTTTATTCGATTGACTTGAAACTTGGTTTGTAAGCATAGTACGCAAAATGATTCGACACGTGTTTTCCCGATTTCGGAAAATCCGCCCACGAGGAAAATGGCCTGAAGTTCTGCAGGCAAAAACTCTTTTTCATCCGATTGGCTTGAAACTCGAATATGAGAATATGAAATAATTTGCCATGTGATTTTCCGATGTTGGAAAATTTGACCCAAAGGTCGGAAAATTCCCGGAAAAGTCCGCATGAAATAAAATATTTTTCATCCGATTGGCTTGAAATTTGGTTTGTAAGGGTAGAATACGAAATAATTTGAAATGTGATTTTTCAATGTCGAAAAATCCGCCCTCATGCGGGAAAATTCCCGAAATATTCTGCATTAAAAATACTATTTTTCACCCGTTTGACTTGAAACTCGGTTTGTAAGGTCAAAATGGTATGTGTGTGGCAAGTGGGTGGAATGTGTGTGTTAAGTAGATGGGAAGTGGGTGGGATATGGGCGGGAAGTAGGTGGGATGTGGGTGGTATGTAGATGGGATGTAGGTGGGAAGTGGGTGGTATGTGGGTGGGAAGTGGGTGGTAAGTGAATGGGAAGTGGGTGGATTGTGGGCGGGAAGTGGGTCGTGTGTGGGTGGAAACTGTTTGGAAAGTTTGTGTTTGTGGGAATTGGGTGGAGAGTGGGTGGGATGCGGATGGGAACTAGGTTTTCAGTGGTTCTATACTGTTGAAGGCGCAGCGAAGCGCGACGGGTTATTGCTAGTATATTTATTTATATAGGGTGGTCCATTTAAAAATTGGAATTTAATTTTGCCATAAAAAATAAACGGCTCAATATTTTTTCAAAGGTTGAACATTGGAAAGGTTAGATCATGTCATTTATTTATAAAAAACAATTTTGGTCAAATGACCACCACGGCTGACTTGGCAAATGTTGTCGGTCGAGCGCATCGGATGAGTACGTACACGGGTTGGTTTATCCACCAGAGTGTGTGAGTGCGTTTGAATATGTGTGGGTGTTTATATGTGTGTCTCAATTGTACAGTGTATTTTGAAGTCGGGCCACTCGACTGCAACGCTCTTACTTGTTCAGTTCTAGTTTCAGATTTCTTGTAATTGTACATTAATTTCAATATTATTTTGTCTCCTTCCTCCATCTAGGTCTGGTTATGCTCATTGGTCTAATTGCCTACATTTCCATACTAAAAGCAGAGATTGGCTCCAAGCTGCGACCACGTTCCACCCTACAGCCGGCTCTCTTTAAGGTTACCTATGGCCAGAGTTTCTTTCTGTTTGTCTTTGGTTTCATAGCCACAGAATTTGTGGGTGTGCTCAACATTTTCCTTTACATCAATCTGCAAGAGGTCAGCTATTACAGTGTAAGTTGAATGTGGGCGGAGGGGCGGCGTTAGCACATCCGTTTGTAATTATCAAATTGAGGGCTATGACATTTCCTTTCGTTGTTCAACTTCCGTTCAACGTAAAATGGTTAAGGGAATGTCTGGGCATTTCAATTCCCTTAAGTGTAAAATGGGACAAAGGCAGTCAAACCGGAAACCGTACAAAAGCTTTTACCAGTTGAGAATTACAAGCCAGAAATATTAAAAATCTTTTATTTCTTTTAAAAAAATAGCGTCTACCCTGCTTCAGCATGGCCAACATTCAGGCCAAAATCAAAGAGGGCCAACATCCATTGAGTAGTCACTCATATAAGCGTTACAAGCCACCTGGTGGATCTGGCAGTGCCCATCCACGCGAGACAATCACTTTACCCTTAACCCATCAACGAACCGGACAACGCGAACAGTTACCGCCACGTCCCTCGGCCCTAAGACAAAGCAATGCTCGACTGCATCAAGTACATGACATCTCATCGCATCTGCCACAACAGAGCCAGACACTGCCGGGTGGTTATGCCTGCCGTAAGCATCCCAATGCTGGCAGCTTTGGTGGCTCCAATTTGAATCTCTATTTGCACAATGATCTGGAGCGACGGTAGGTAGTCCACACTTGGTTCTTGGTACGCATTCTCCTAAATTTTGTTGCAGCTTCTTCTTCGAGAAACCCGCCGTCTCCAAGTGTAACCTCCATTCGCGCAGTTTTGCCAAATCCCTCAACGAACTGTGCACCGAACCGAATCCATCGGTGGCCCCACCACCGCCAGCTACCTTTGCCGATTTGCCACAGGAATTTCCACTGACACGTTCCGTGTCCACCACCACGGATATCTATAGCTCGGCCATGCCCTCAGCTCAACATCAGCGCAAACAGCAAAGGAATATGGCCACCAATACACAAACGGCCAGTGCCCTGCAGCAGGAACAGACGCGTCTGTGTGGCCTAAAGCGTGGCTTGCGCAAGACCAAAGATGAGTTGTTTCAGGAGTTTTGTCGCCGGGCGGGTGTACGCAGCAAGCCCAAGAATATTTATTATATTAACAGCGAGGAGGCGGAAGAGGTAAAGCCACAGCCACAAAAGGAGCAGAACAATCAGGAGGAGGATGATGATGCTGATGGCGATGAGCATGGTTTTCGTCAATTTCGTCTCGGTATGGATGAAGATCAGCTTTATGTGGTGGCTGGTGAGTAATCTGCTGGTTCAGTGGCTTACAAGAACCTTAATTTCCTAATCTTGCCCCACAGATCCTGGCCAATTGCGTCGCTCCTCCATGTGTGTGGACCATCCACAGCAAAACTTGCGCAAACTCAACTCAAATCTATCGCTGCACAATCCTGCACAATTTACCACTGAAGCCTGGCCCCCGCTGCATCCCACTGAACTGGGTCAGAGCCGTACCCTGCCGCGCTGCTTTCTACGTCAGTCGGCCGCCGGCAGTCAGGATAGTTTGGGCTCTATGCAGAGCAACTACAGTGCCAGTCAACAGAGATTCTCACAATTGATGCTGCAACATCAACAGCAATTGCAGCAACAGAATCGCTACTTGTCCACCGTAACGCTAGCCAGCCGACCTGGCGATGAGTCACAAGTTGGTGCTCCTCCGAAGCCCGTTCAATGGCCAGCAGCCATACCCTCATCACCATCCAACTATGCGAATGGTTATCAGCGACATCCACAGCCCTTGTATCCCGCACCCAAATTCCAACGGTCTTTTGCCTTTGATGATGCACAGAGGAGGGCTAGCTTTGCCATTAGTGATGCGCCCTTTGATCTGGATGAGATTGAACGGGAACGTAGACGCTCACATGCCAGTCTCTTTGGTTTGGGACAGAATCGAGAGCATTATGATCTGATTAATGGTACAGCGGTTTAAAAGAAAATTCGTGGGGAGTAAGAAGGAGCTATAACTGCCAAAAATTTAGTAGTATACAAATAATTTAGCCATACGATACGATAAATTCCTCCTAGACACTTTTCATACCCAAGAGTAAATCAAAAGTTTAAAATGGATCTTCTCTCAGGAAATTTGAAGGGAAATTTAAGAAATTATGGATAGTTTTTGATGATTCCCTGGATGGTTTGGACTGTATTGAAACTATCTAATTTTTGGGATCCATTGGATCTTTTTGAAGTCGATTTAATCTTGAGGGAAGCTAACTTCGGCTCGACTGAAGTTTATAAACCCTTGAAGCAACCAAATTCCAACCCAGCTCCAGTTCTTAGATAACACAAAAATTTCTTTAGGTTGATTTCAAACCTTCCGTGTCTTGAGAATTGGCCTCTTAATAAGACCCACTGCCTTGCGCAACAGTCGGTTCTTTTGGTCTACGCCAGCTATGATGCGTACTACGCGCTACGGTGATCAACTTCTGGGTGGGTTAGTTGTCCTCGAGCATTTATCACCCAGAATTGCTGCCTTAAGAGCCCCACCAAAACCTTAGTCCCTGCTCGGGCGCCATTGAATAATCTAAAAGGTTTTTCCAAGATGAGAAATAAATATTTAGATGCGGTATTAATACTCAGACTAGTGGTTGGTGGATATGGTTCCTCTGCCAATCGGACCTTTTGGTCTTCTCCCGCTATGACGTGTACTACGCGCTACGGTGATCAACTTCTGGGTGGGTAAGTTGTCCTCGTGGACTAGAAGGAGGCAGGGAGGTTTCCCAAAATTTTTGACCTAATACTTTAAGGTTCGCAGCGGAAACAATAAACGCAACTTCATACAATTGTTGAGCATGCACTTCGAGCATTTATCACCCAGAAGTGCTGCCTTAAGAGCCCCACCAAAACCTTAGTCCCTGCTCGGGCGCCATTGAATAATCTGAAAGGTTTTTCCGAGATGAGAAATAAATATTTAGATGTGGTATTAATACTCAGACTAGTGGTGGATATGGTTCCTCTGCCAATCGGACCTTTTGGTCTTCTCCGGCTATGACGCGTACTACGCGCTACGATGATCAACTTCTGGGTGGGTAAGTTGTCTTCGTGGATGAAAACGAGGCAGCCTACTTTCAAATTCGGATAGTCTTTGGCCTATATCTTTCGCTGCTGAAGGCTGAGCAGGTAGTCCAACTGTGCCAGAACTGCTACTTAAGCTCCGACAGCAGTTGCCACCGCTTCAAAGACGCGAAGGTGGCTTTGTTGCTGATTTCTTCTGGCCTGTACCCTTGCAGCAGCATATAGAGCTGCTGACACAGCTACAGATGTCCTGGGGTAAGGGCCACATCATTGTAGTTATTATTGTAACGGCAGAGTTGACTGTATGTACGTAGTATGAAAAATAAGAAGAGAGAGATTATGTTTAAGAGAAAGTTGATGTTGAGTTAGAGACCCAGGTCCAGTTCGAGGAATGTAGCGGCCTCGATTGGATGTGGTCCAAAGTGTGATGGGTGTGAGTGATGTGGGGCTTAGTGGGCAGTTGAATAAGTGTAGTGTGTCATGGGGGCTAAGGTTGCACTTGGGACACGTTGGGTTAATACGCGCTAGGTAGCTGTAAAGCTGCCTACTCTTTCCTGAGCGCAGTTGGGCCAACGTGAATCTTGTGGTCCTGGGTAGTGATTTCTCACTGGGGTCGATAGGCGGTGGTCTGCCTCCAAGGACCACATTGAGCTGAAGTGCAGCTACGGTGCTTTCGACCATGCTGGTGTGAGCCTCATTGCGTGCTGCAGTGCATTCTTCCTCGTTTGGTGGGTGGTTAGGGAGGTAGTGCTCGATATCCTGTTGGACAGTCCTAAGGTCAAAACGGACAGGTCGTGCTCTTCTGTTCATCTCTGTTTCTTGGTGCAGGTGGTCGGTGTGCGACATCATCTGGCATCCTGTTGCCACTCGGAGTGCTGCGTTTTGCACGGTTTGCAGGTTTCTCCACTGCGTGTCGCTGATAGACGGTGACCAGATGGGTGCTGCATAGTTTATTAGAGAGCGGCCAATCGCTTTGTAAGTTGTGGAGATGGTTTCCTTGTCCTTGCCCCATCCGCTGCCTGCAATTGCTTTCAGAACCTTATTTCTGTTTCTGTTTAGCGAAGACATATAGAGAGTCAAACGTTACCCACAAGATTCTTGGGTTGTTGAGGGGGGGTATACTCTGCCCATTAATGTGTATTTCGAGTATCTGTTTGACTTCTTTAGTCCAGGTTGTGATACCTTAATGATACGGCCTTCTGTAGGGTGGTGATTGCTTCGAGATAATTACAAGCACTGACTTCGTCTTTGTAGCTTTGGCAGTGGAAAGCCAACACACAGGCCCGAATAACCAAGCTGCGCTTACTTGTTTACATTAAGTATAAATCTTTACTGTACACCAAATAGAACTCCAGAAATGGCAGCAAAATAGCTGCGCCGGTCTTCCGCTGTGAATGGCAAGCTCGTTCTTCCTGAAGTGATGGTCATTCCATTTCTTTTCTGGTACACATCAATCGTTGAGAAGTTTCAGTTTCAATGCTCTAGACTTGGTGGACAACCTAGCTTCGAATCCGACTCCATCTGAAACCAATTCGATAACAGTTCACTATTCCAAACGGCACTTTTAATACAAATGCTGCTTGACTGCTGCTGCCTCCTTTAGGTAGAGTTTCCCAAAAGTCCATTGATTAGTGCAACCGTTCTTATCTAGAATTAACTAAAGACTTATTTACTTAGCCACTCCCCCAAGTTCTAATTGTGTCCTGGGGGATTGTGTACAAATAAAAAACTAATCGTATTTTAATTAAGCAAACAGTTTATTGTGTTTCATTGGATTTATAATGTACGTGGGGGAAGGAGGGTACCGTTGATAGCCCTGCTGCCGAGGAAACCATCCCCACCAGCAGGGCTATCAACCCTACCCATATGGGGGAGGACTTCATCACAGATTCATGCGTTGCCAAAACTCCTGACTATACGAAATCTCAGGGCTGGATGAAGACGAGTAAACTGTAGATGCCTGATTGACCAGTGTGATTGTGGGTGCGGTGTGTGGACGCCTTGGTGGTGTTATTACCATTTCATTTAAGCCTCTGCTAGTGGGTGCACTCACTGGGCGTGTGCTAGATTTTTCGGGCTCTGCCTGGGCTCCAAAAAGTTGCTGCATTTTGGCCAAAGATCGCTGCAGCTTGTGACTGGGTTGTGCTGTTGTTACCTTGGGTAAAGATAAAAGACTGCTGCTGGCACTGGCACTGCTGTTCCCACTGCTATTGTGGTTCGTGGCGTTGGTACCCAAAGCTATTTTGGCTTTACGCAAGAGAAATTGTATCTCGCCATTACTGCTGCTTCCGGTTGTAGTGGTCAGCTCGGGCAGGAATTCTATAGTGGGAGGCTGCCAAGGCACCTCCTCTTGGGGTAGCCAACTCTCGGCTGGCGTCTGAAAGAATTCCGTGGGTGGTGGTGCAGCTGGCGGCGCTGGTGGGGCAAGGTTATCAAAAAGTTTGCTACGAGCCACTGCAATGGCATTGGTGAATTGATAACTGTCCGGCTCTGGCTCCGATAAGCACAGGGGAGAGAGAACATTGGGTGAGTCGGGTAGGACCAAACGTTCCTTGAGATCTTTAATTTGTGCACTACTGGCTGCCTCTTCATGTTGTATGCGACGATGCCAATCCCGAAAACTGTCCAATGTGCGATGTATATTTTGACGTTCAAGCAAACAGCTGGAGCGTATGTGACTTCCTGGACTGGGACTCTTGGGGCTGGGTTTTTGAGTGCGTGCACGTTCCAAATAGCTACGAAAGCTCTGCTCTAAGAGATCACTTTCGTGCTCCAGCTGAAGCATGCGATTCCTGGGAAATAAAATTAAATCAAAATGGTTTAAAAAGTGGGAGGTAAACATACAACTTACTTGGCACTGAGCAAAGCTTCATCAAAACTAGGTACAGCTGGTGGTGCAGGTAAGTTCACGGTATTGGTGGACACACTCAGCATGGACGGTTTCTGGGGCAAAGCTGAGGGCTCAGCTACGGCAGCCGGAGCTGTGACTAGGCCAGGAGCGGCTACAGCTAAGAACTGATAGGGATAAGGTAATCCCATGGGTAATCCCATACCAGGAAAATTGGGTAAAACTGGCTGAGCAGCTGCAGGCTGAGTATGCGTTATAGAAGGTGGAACAGCCGTTGTGGGTACAATCTCTTCTGGGTGGGCAGTTAAACTAGATGTCTCGCTGGTGACAGAGGTTCCACCACCACCACCACAGCCACCACCAGCACTTCCATCATCACTCCAAATGGGCAAAATACGAGCTGCCTGTTCGGCTGCCAATTCAGTTTGTTGTATCTTCTCCGCCAGAGCCTGATGATGCGTCTCATAGTGCTCCAAGAGACGAAAGATTTTATGTACCAATTCTTTGGCTTCTGTTGAGGATTGTGAATCACGTTCCACGCGTCTACAAAGAGTCTATTGGGAGATTTCATTAGATTAATATACAAAGGACATACACAAATAGAACAAATGAAAAAGAAATACACGAATCATTCCGAGCACAAGGTACGGTCCCAAAAAAGTCGCCAAAAGTCGAACAAAAATATTATTTTGAAGGCTCTTTTAATGGTTGGAATAGTTGAAGTGGTACATCTAGTAGTTAATAAGGGGGAAGTGTCCCCAGTGTGTGTGCCTCATCGTTTACTCGTCATCCAGCGGTGATGATTATTGTGCGATAATGCACTTATAAATCTGTAGGCCCGATTGACAATTATCAACCCACAGCCAAAGTTACTTATCCTACAAATCCTAGATTTGGCATAGACCTTTGTTTAGTTATGCAGGCGCGCACTAAGAAATAAAATTTGGAAAATTTCACCGCGATATGGGTAAAAACGAAACAGAAAAGTTTGTATGGGACACATAACGGCTGTAGCGCTCAGAAAATTGTGTGGAATAAACTGTTTTGCTAAGAGCGCGAAAGAGTGGGTGAGAGAGCAAACGACTCAAACAAATAAGTTAAGTGCTGTGCGCGTCTAGGTGTGTGTGTTTTTTTTTTTATAAAAACAAAAAAACAAATAGGGAATAGCCTCATCTAATTACTCTAAATCTTATGGCACGTACTAAACACATCATAAACACATAAAAAAAACTCGAGGAAACTTTCTGGAACGTCCATTTATATAGAAAAGGATCTCAGCATTGAAAAACAATAATGGACAATAAATCTGTGCTATTACAGTTGAAGAGGCAACTCACAAATATAAGCACTAGTCATAAAGTGTTTGTGAAAAGTGACGCCATCAATATAAATGGAAAATGGATGCATTTCGATAGCAGCAGAAATCTTATGTGTAGAGGCCAACTAGCAGCCGTAGATCTTTTTTGAGCTATATGGCGTGCGTTTCGGAACTGGCAACCTTACATACAACGAACTTTTGTTTCAAGCAAAGAGGCCAAAAATCGAAGATGTGTAAGGGAAACAACTGCAATGCAACCCACAGAAAATCATGCATCTATTAAGTCTAGTCTTAAGATCCTAGCATATAATATAGCAGGTTTAGGAAATAAGCTAATACACTCCCACTTTCTCTCCTACATAAAATCCCATGACTTGTTTTTCTTGTTTGAAACGTTTACTGAACATCCCCTTGAGATATATGAACCATACTTTGAGACTCACATACTGCACTATAAACCAGCGACCAGATCATCAAGTAGAGGCAGAGCCAGCGGTGGAGCGTTGTACGGAATTCGCAGGGATCCCAACGCAGATGCAAAATTTAGATTCGCCCAAGCAACAAATTTCACAATAGTAGACGTTAATTGTAAAGGAGAGCGACTGTGTATCATCCCCACCTACCTTAACTGCAATCACTGGCAGATGGACTATGAAAAGCTGTTTGATGGCATACAACAATTGGATCTGCCAGATATAATGATTATTGGTGACTTGAATGCGCGCATAGCAAAAGAACAAGTGCTAACTGAGGATACACAGTCAGATAACCGATATGCAAACGTCAATAGGGCTGCTAAGGACATTATCATTGATTGGAAAGGCAGAAAATTAATAGAATTGTGCGAGCCATTTAATATGACAGTCCTGAATGGTAGAACAAGCAGCGACAGTGAAGGTAGCTTTACATTCATAAGAGCACAAGCTACTTCAACAATCGACTATGTATTGTCTGATTACCGGCGCATGGCATCAATATGTAATTGACATGAAGTAAAAAGCGAGATATACTCAGATCACATGCAAGCGTAGATATTGAGATCGGGAACCACAGGCAATCGCAGGAAAAAGGAAAGCGAGCTTCTGCCCGCAGGTACGCAGGAAATTTGGAAAACATTGTAAGCAGAGCTACAGAACGCGGAACTATACCCACAGTTGAAATCCTCACAGAGTGCATTGTCAAGGCAGCTAAATTCATGCAGAAGCCGAACAGACCAACTACACACACAAAAACACAGCCTTGGTACAACAGCGAATGCGAGGCAGCCAGAAGCAAATCGATGAAATTACTGCGCGCGGTCAACAAAAATGCAACTCAAGCAGCATAACTAAAAAATATGTTGACCGTCGTACAAAAAAAGAAGTTGGAATGTCACAAAGCTAGCGGGCAAAAAATGTACATACATACTTATGTAGACAAAGAAAAGTAACGAAGCTGTGGCGCACAGATAATATTTTGGACTAAGCTGTTTTGCTAAGAGCGCGAAAGAGAGTGAGCATGAGAGGGATCCCACTCACACAAATTAGGTATGTGTGTATTATAAATATACCATGGCTGTCTGAGACAGATGACAGCTGCTACATTTTAATAATTTTCATACACTTAAAAAAAACCATTAAGGCAGTGAAACACTTTTAAAGCGTGTGCAGGTTGAAGCGACAGCAGTATTATAACGCCATGGGAACAAAAATAGGTACCACTAAAGATATCAAAAACTACTGGGCGTTATTGCGGGCGCTAAGCGGTGGTAGACTAATTATTCGTGCAGATGGGTCAAGTCTGGCAAATTACTTTGCGAACCTGCTTTATGTACAAGCCCCAGGGGTCCAAATCCAATTTGCCCTGCCTCTTATTCAGTCGAACGAGCTTGACAGAAATTTTAATACGACGGAAGTAATGCCATAAGCTCTATCAAGAGGAATAAAGCGCCAGAAGAGGATAGGATCGTAGCAGAGTTCTTCAAATATTCGACGACGGGTTTCATTGATCTGCTCACAATAACCTACAATGATCTTTTCACAAAAGGTTCATTTCCCCCGTCCTTTAAGCGAAGTATTATCATCCCCATACACCATAAAAAGGAGATCCTACCCTGGCCAACAACTACAGAGGCATCTCCTGTTTAAATGTAGTAATGAAAGTATTTGCAGAAATTCTTCTTAGCCGCTTAAAAAGTTGGGTACAGGATTCTGACGCGCTCAGCGAGTGCCAGTTTGGCTTTCGGAAAGCTATTCGACTATAGACAGCATTTTCGCTCTTACTGCCATATCGATTTCCTTCCTGCAGAAAGGTATAAAGTTGTATATTTTTATCATCGACTTTAGGGCTGCTTTCAATACAGTGAACCGGAGAAGTCTCTTCTACAAAAAGTTGGCAACTTGGGCCTTTCCACCAAAATTTTGTGTGCGTTACAAAATCTATATGCAGATAATAGTGCCTCAGTATGGGATGGAACCACAATTTCGGATTGGTTTGAAACAAGGCTGAACCGAACCCCTTAGAACCGGTTCGTGTTTGTGGGTCCGGCGAACCGGACCACTGAACCTCAAAAAATTTTTGTTACTCCTCGAACCTGAACCCGAACCGACCACTTTTTTAGAAAAATTCGGTTCGGTTCAACAAATTATGTAGTTCTTTCAACGACCCATACAATGTGGAAATATAGAAATTCCTTGTAATCTGACTATCATTCAAGAAGAGAAGTCAAGAAACGAATATGGATCGAGCATTAGAACTTATAAATGACAACTGCAGAGCATAAAAGGAATGCAACTATGAAGAATATAATGTTGATGAAGGTTGATCATGTGCTTCAAAAGCATTTCTTGATTTGGACGATGACCAAGTTAACTCAATAAATTCCCTGGAGGAATTTATAATTACAGTTTGTTGTGCTGCACACGCTCAAAATTTAGTAGGTAACGATTTTTGAAGGCAGTTTAGTTTGACATTAGTAGAGTTCGCACACTTCTCCGTACTCACATTATATGAAATCTTTGAAATTGAGCTCTAAAGATTTTTTAATTCAGAGTTATTTAAAGAACTCCAACTAAAAACATTTGATAGTTCAAAATATCTTTTTATAGCTGCAGCCAAAAATAAACCTTTTTAAAGTTACAGGATTCACAATAACTAGCAAGTGATTTTTATTCCTCTTGCTTTTCATTTCGAGCAACTGTTCTGAAATCTTTTGTTTATTACAACGTATACTCGTTCGATAAACGTTCTTCTATTATGAGTTAATTACCAACTTTGGCTGCAGTGCTCTGACCCGAATTTAAACTTTGTTAACTTCACAATATACATTACTGATATGCTGAAGCTCTAAAAAGAAATTCTTTATCAGAGTTTTTAAATAAATCAACTTCTGATTGCGAAGAATCTGTAAATAATGTTATAGATTCCTTCGACTATTGTCCAAACATCGACGACTTAAAAATATTGCGTTAATTATACTTGCTATTTCAGCAACTCAGAAATCAGTTTAACGGGCCTTTTCAACACTTTACAATCTAAGAAGAATGCTGATTGATTTAAACTGAGTGGTTCTCAAAAGTTGTTAGTGTCAGCTAATTAATTTGATAAATAAAAATTGCAATATTGACATAAAGAATATTATTTTAAAAATAAGTGTTAATAAATCGAAATTATTCTTCTATGTTAAGCGTAACCGAGTGTTCGAACCAAAACCTTTGGGTTCAAAACCGGTCCGCGAAACCGAACCTTAGGCTTTACAACGGGTTCGAACCGCCTGACCGAACCTTCTGTAAAATAGTGGTTTGCAGCCTTGGTTTTGAACCCAAAATTCTGTTCGAAAAGGGTTGCATATTAATTCTTTACTTTTCTCATTATATTTAGACGATATCACTGATAACTTGCCCGGAGGAGTAATAATAGGGGGACAAACTAAAAAAGTAGGACGGCGCTGTTTTGCCGCTGACTTTTGTATTTGGCCGATGGAAAGCTTTTTTTTTTGTGTGTTTTAGTCCAAATAAAAAGTGCGCTCTCTTTTTTTTTATTGTTTTTTATATATAGTTCTATATCACATTTTTTTTTTGTTTTTTTATGTGTATGTATGGGGTGTTCTCAAACTTTTTTTTTTTGTATGTCTTTTTACAAAAAAAATAATATTTTATGTAACGAACATATATTTTTTTTATGTTGGTTTTGATTTTTAATTATAATATAATCATTATAATTAAAAAAAAATACCCAATACGGCGGCCAAATTGCAAGGCCGCACTGATTTGTCAGCCGCTTGAATTCAAATTGATTTATCAAAATAAAGTTTAAACAATTTAAAAATCAGCTTACAGCTTTCAAAGTCACATGATGTACTACCTCAAGTGTGCGCAACTTCCTGATCGAGTCTTGAGGCACTTAAAACTAAAAAATATAAAAACTAATAAAAAATAGTGCTATTTTATGTGCTAACATATTTGTATATATTTATTATTTGTTGGACTATTTTGGTGCGCCGTGCATTTGATTTTAATTTGTTCGATGTTGTCCGGAAAAATGTGCTGCAAGTTATTTATTTTCAATTTATTTTAGCAAATCGGCTGTGCTTGCAATCCACACAAGCTAACGATGTGGCAACGCTGCGATTATTTAGTTTCTCTTCTGGAAATCACCAAAATAAATGGCCATCAGCTGTTCGAAGCTGTTTTTTTTAAATGGAGTTCGACATAAAAATGTATTTTCGTGTGCATTTATTTGTTCTGGAAATAGGCCTTACCGAGGCATTTTATCAGCAGAGGAGACTAAAAGAGTCCTAAATGGAGAGAGCTGGGCGGCAGGGCAGCATTTATTCAGGAAGCTACAAAATATCGTTTGCGATAGTTAGTAGTCAACCTGACCATGCTGTCAACTAAGCAAAAGCTGCAGAATTGGTATTAGTCGGTGAGTCTATCTTCCGTTTTTTCCTTGGCTCCACTTGGCTATTGTGGAGTCCCGCTGAGCCCTGCTTCCAGTTAATCCACTTCTCCGTTCGGCTGCTTAAAGATCTATGGGCATTGTGCCGGCTTCAACCACAGCAGCGTCTTCGGACACTGTGCAAAAGCAGCTAGCGATTCTGAGGGCGCACAGCCTATATACAGAGTTGCACTGTCTGCTGAAGGTGGAGCCCAGATCGACGCCTCGTAGAGGATCGACGGAGGAGACCACTTTTGCGATTTGCCTCCTGCTTTTTTGTTTTGGGCCTCTAAGATTGGCCATCAGTCTGGTGATAGTAGTTGTCACCTGTGCTGCTTTGGTGCTAGCATGCTCAAGGTGCTGTTTGAAGCTAAGTCTTTGGTCCAAAATGATACCTAGGTATGCGACTCAATGGTGATTGATCCTACCCTAACGGTTGCCTTCTCCACTTTCTTTCTGCTGCTGATCAAGACAGCTTCAGTTTTGTGCTCAGCAAGCGCGAGCCCGTTTTCTGACAGTTGCTATATGTGTTAGAATGAGTGTGAAGAGCCGTGGAAGATGGAAAGGAGAGTGGTGAGCAGGTGGGGAAGAAACGGGAAAGCCAATTTGAATTGAATTATAATTGAAGAGGGCTGATGCTGCTCTGAAATGCACATTCTTCATATAATATCGCTAAACTCGAAATTCACTATATGGTCGTGTGGGAGAGGTATGCGTTCAGCATCCACTTGTCTGGCAGGGATTAATATATAATTCCGGAATTTTACTTCTTCTTCTTCTAACATCCACTTCTTCATCTCGAAAACCCTGCAACGTTTCTCACGCAGGGAAAACCCCCGAGAACAGACTTTCAGCCAAATCAAATATGTTTTTGAAGAAATTGTCTGCCATATTAAAATTTCGACTTCGAATTCGTAATCAGCGACCCCGAAAACTCCCCGACTACAAACTTTCAGCTAAATCAAATACGTTTTTGAAGAAATTGTCCGTCATATTGGATCCGCCATTTTGTTTTTCTAAATTTTGACTTCGAATTCGTAATCAGCGACCCCGAAAACCCCCGAGTACAGACTTTCAGCCAAATCAAATACGTTTTTGAAGAAATTGTCCGCCATATTGGATCCGCCATTTTGTTTTTCTAAATTTTGACTACGAATTCGTGATCAGCGACCCCGAAAACCCCCGAGTACAGACTTTCAGCCAAATCAAATACATTTTTGAAGAAATTGACCGCCATATTGGATCCGCCATTTTGTTTTTCTAAATTTTGATTTCGAATTCGTAATCAGCGATCCCGAAAACCCCCCGACTACAAACTTTCAGCCAAATCAAATACGTTTTTGAAGAAATTGTCCGCCATATTGGATCCGCTATTTTCTTTTTCTAAATTTAGACCTCGAATTCGTGATCAGCGACCCCGTTTTTAGTCAAATCAAATGCGTTTTTCGACTTTTGGTCGTTTTTTTGGAATTGGGAGCTCTTCTCTCTCATTTTCATTTGTTCTATGGACTGAAATTTTAACCACTCACCCGCCAAGAGCTCTGTCTTCGATTGAGACGCAACATTTCCGTATGATGCCTTAACTTAACATCGTACAATCCATCCAGACGCTTCTTCTGCAACTCCAATGCCTTATTGAGTGACAATTCTACGCGTTCCAAAAAGATTTGACCACTTGAACTATGTAGCATTTCGTGTATCCATTGCTCATAGGTTTTCTCCATGGGCAACACCGTCGAGGTCTGCATTATAACATCCACTTTTGCAGGCGGACGTACTTCCACAGTTTGAGTGTACGACGCCTTCAATTTGGCCTTATGATGAGCGGTTTGAGTGGTCACCATTTTAACTTTCTTTGCTTCCGTTTGAAAACTTTTATGCTGAACCTCATTCTTTTTAGCGAGAGTTTCCTGTCTGCCCTCTTGTACGCCCATATAATGGCCATGGGCAAAACCCTCACGGTAACCCATTTTGAAACCTTTATGCCGGCCCACTGCATGTTCCTGCTCCATGGCCAGATTCAAGACATTGCTTAACAACTGTATACAGCCACAGAGTTCCTCCAGCAAGGACTCCATGCGTTCCATGGACACATACATTCTGGCCTGCGGTTGGCGCGATCTCTTCTGCAAGCGCTCTAGAGCTTGGCGTACACGTGCCAGGCTAGAGAGCTGTTCGACATGAAGTTCAGGCAACTTGGGCACTGAGGCCGCCTGGGCGGGTAGTTTAATAAGTCCTGCCGGTGATGGGACCATCTGATCTTCCTTCCTTCGGTTGGCTGTGGCCATTACTTCTTGGCCTAAGGGGGGTAAGGGTATGCACACTTCTCCCGGGGCCACATTTTGTCCCGATTTCAAAAGACGTTCCCTCTCGCGCAACTCCTTGTTTAACAACTGTTCAAAGGCCGTCTGGGAGATAACCTCCACAGGAGGAGCACAGGATTTAGACAGCTGTCTCAAGTGTTTCATCAATAGGGTCAACTGTTCCTCAACCGCGTGCAATGACTGCGAGACTCGTGGGCCCACAAACACACTGCGACCGTCCGCTCCCAGTATGAGTTCCTGCTCTTCGGCCTGAAACAGCTGGCTAGTGTCCACATCCGGCCGAGATTCTAGGCAAGCCGAGGGTAGGGTTTGAGTACTTTGACTGAGACAGCAGGTTTCGGGCATTCTCTCTGGAAGGGTCAGAGTACTGACATTAACCATCGGTTTGGCTCTACGGGCCTCCACCAAAGCCTTGAACAAGGACATTAAAAGGCTCTGCTGTTTCCCCTCTTCCTGGTAGAGCTTTACAACAGCCTCACGTAGGTTAGGCGACAGCTGTTCTTCACCCATGACAGCAATGAGTATGTCCTGGACTTCTGGTACTGCAAAACGAAAATCAGGACGTCCTTCGAAATCAGGAAGTGTATGACGATGAGGCATCTCACTGCAGAAAACCGACAAACTGTAATGGAAGTCCTGGGCATGCAAAAATTCCGCCACCAAAGTGTGTAAAGCCAAAGCCAAGGGGGAGAGCAGAAGGCAATTGGGACGATTCATTTGCATGCCAGCTGTCTTGCTCAGGAATTGACCTAGAAATAGAATGGAGAAGGTTTGGAGAATACAAAACTGGTGAAACAATGGATAGAAGAAAGAAATTTAAGAAACAAAAAATCTATGAGGGACCTTCTTCAACCGCTTCTATATCCGGACAATTGTATTAATTGGGTGCCAAGGTGCACCAGACAACGAATTTTAAAGAAAAGGGCCACAAATGGGCTGTTAGCATTTGATTTATTACACTTCTCTAAATAAAAAAATATTTGCACAACAAAATTGTACGAAAAAAATGCCTCTAAATACGAAAATGTATTTTGGGAACATTTAATGAAAAAAATGATGAAATTTGTTGGTTCCCATGAAGCTAATAACATGTTAAACAGTGCACCTGAAGCCAAGATATACTTAACGAGGTAGCCGCACTCGCTCTCTTGTCAACTTGTTATATTTCAGTCGGTAAGCAACCCTTGTGAGCGACGCATCTTCGTGGACAATTTTTTGTGTTCTACAGTACAGAAATTCATTTCTCTCTCGCTCTCTTTGACACAAATATATAAGGAGAGAGCGAGTGCGGCTACCTTGTTAAGTATATCTTGCCTGCAGCTTCCCCAGTGGCAGTGTTGCCGTTTTAGCTATTTAGTTACTAGACCTATTAATTTAGAAAGTGGAAATGCTATCAGCTACAGATTAAGCAATTTTTAAATAATGATTAGCTATTTTTAGCCATTTTGTTACTTTTAAGTCGTGGTGAACATTAATGCCAAATTATCCCGTTTGAAACCTGAGCATTTTGTGCTACAGAACTTTCCCTCAGTACATCAGAAGTAATTAGTAATGAATTAGGGCATAATTATTAGAGATGGTACCAAATCAGGGCTCATTTTAGAACTAAGAACCATCTGCAGCGTTTTGTCCGTACAGCATATATCAGCTGAAGTCGTTAAAAGGTATTTTAAGCAAGGCTGCACACCAAAAAGTTGTTTGCGGGTAGAAAAGAGGAGCTACAGTCACCTTCACTTGTGTAAAGCAATTTTTTAAGGAAAGATCAAAGAAAAATTTTTATGGTCCGAGACGGGATCGATCTTACGACCTCCCGCACAGCAGGCCGACATTCTAACTGCGCCACACTCGGCCACGAACCGACATTGGCCAATGGTTAATGTACAGAAACTTTAGGTTCTTGTTTTTTGGGTCACTCTTTGGTTCGGTTAAAGTTTTACCCAAATTAAATAGAAATGCAATTTATGTGACTAATATTACAAATTAATATTCAGAATTTTCGTACTTTTGATCGGACAAAATAAGTTTTAACTTATCAAGTGAGACTTAATTCACGCTACTGCTAAGACAATTAGCGGAATACCTTTAAATTGTTTGATGTTTGATTTAATCAGTTCTTCATTATTTCAACTTGTCTTGAATGGTCGAACACTAGGGTATGAAGTGGGCAATTTTCCTTATATATCCAGCCAAGGAAACTCTGTAAATAATATTGGCGCAGTCTCACAAGTCGAACACATTGCAAAACTGAAAGTGGATGACGCCATCTGGTCAGATCACGTTCCAGTCAAACTGACCATGAATCTGACTAGCACTAAAGCAATCAAAGCTTGATATGAAACTGCTGGCAAAACTATACTGGAATGAATCCCTAAAAA